>JACEIK010000862.1:285070-297468 GCA_018107945.1 Datura stramonium
ATAACTAATAATTTATATTTAAAAAATTACTCATAAATACGTGTCTTCCTAAGAACGCGCGTGACTCAACAACACCCTGCCTTGACTTGGTGTGGGCAAGGGAGGGTTGATTAAAATTCAATTTAAAGTTATTAAGGGGGGTATTTAAATTCCCGTAAAGTTAAGTAGTTAAAGTGAGTTTTGTGGACAAGTTTTGGGGGGATTTTATGTATTTACTCTTTCAAGTTTTATATATTATGATGCCCATCCATGAGAAGTTCATGAAAGTTGAGATCCATGATGTATGTTCAAGTATGATGAGATAATTATGAGAAAAACATGTTTTCATGTTACCCAAGTATATGATCATGTTTTCAAGTAAATCAAGTATTTTCAAGCATGTTAACCTATTGGAAAAGCCCATATGTTCAAGTATGATTTATGATTTCATGTCAATTAGCTAACCACATGGTTTTGAAGTCAAGACTCCTAATTATGTTCAGCTTGTGGTATGGTTTGAGCCAAGGCTCCTCATGTACGATTTTAGATTTTATATGTACGTGATTATTTAACTTTGTCACTAGACGAAGGTCAGCTTCGTTGAAAAATAATGGAGAGTATATGCATATTTTTAAGAGTAGTGTCTAGCACCGAGTAGGCTAAGGGTCAGTCAACCCTATGCCTCAGAACTACGAGCCAATGCAAGTATGATCGGATTATTTGGCACCTCCTTTGGAGTTTTCCCCTACCCCAAGGGGCCTTCAACTTTATATCGATATCATGGCAGTGTTCTTAGCCCTGACAAAGCTTTGGTTGGCTCTGCCCACTTGAGTGTGATACTCGAGACCACGTAAGTTTTATCGTGGTAATGTCGGTTACATGACGAGTATCCCATTATTCCTCATGATTTCAATTATGCATGTTTAACGCGACATATAACTAAATCACCAACTGCAGTATAGACTAAGAAGGGTTCTGATAAGGCGACATATATACATATATATATATATGTTCTAAAGAAAGTTTGACCTAATGTTCAAGATTACTTATGACATAGATTTCAAGCTTGGGTTGGATTTAGTTATGATGTTCAGCTTATGTGTAGATCATGATTTTAGAAAATAGCATGCAAGGCCTACTCGCATTATTATCTTGAGTATGTTTTACATAGGCATGTTTGAATGATTTTTACATTTAAGAGGTTTTACTTACCTTGCATACTTCTGCACATTCCACGTACCGACCCATACTCTATGTATGTATCATTTTATTATACAAGCTCCGATCTCTAGACTGCCTCATCACTAGCTAGTCTCAGAGTTAGCATCCGTGTTCTATTGGTAAGTCCTCATCCTGGGTCGAGGGCCCCCTTTCCATTCAATTATGTTTATGTATTTCTAGTTTCAAACTTAGAGAGTTGGTTGGTGTCTTTTCCTATCAACTCATAAAATGTAAAGGCTTTTTAGGCATAGATTGTATTCAGCCTTCGTACTGTGTTGTATGTTTAGATTTGATATTATGCTTAGACTTATTCTATGATTATTATTTCGATCTTCCATTTTTATTGATTAAGTTAGAAACTATATTCATGCCATGGGTGGATTTGAGTCCCTCGGGTTCCTTGTCCCGTATCTCAATCCGGCCCCATATTCACGCTATAACAAACTTGTTTCAGAGTAATAGGTTTTAGAGTGTCCTATTGTATCTGAAAGTCTCATTAAGTAGTCTTTTTCATGGGTGTGAAACGTGCCACTCTTATGACAAAGAGGTTACGAGACATTTAGGAAATGTTTCCTTCCTTCATGACTATGTCGCAAGTGCTGAAATGTCTCTCTATCCTTCTAACTCGTGTTATTCACGATTGCGTAATCATGCCTCCCTACAGAGATAATGGCGTAAGAAATGGAAATGGAAATGGCTACACAGAATGGAAATAGAGACAGTGCACGCAGCCCCACCACCCCATAAGCACCATGCACCAAAACCATTACCATACCTAATTTTGTGGTAGCCAAGGTCAGACAAGCACAAGCCTTGACCACCAGGTCAATCACACAGCAATAGCGCACTTCCGAAGAACGGGAATGCGGTGAGCAAGACGAGTCGAGATTTCTTGAGAATGAAACCTCCGCAGTTCCTTGGGCCGCTGCAGACGAGGATCCACATTAGTTATTGATGAGATTCTAAAGATTACCCGTGATCACGGGGTGAATGGAGAGGAGTGCGTTAACTTAGCCTCTTATCACCGGGAAAGGGGTTGTGCATATTTAGTTCAAGAAGTGGAAAGATAGCAGAGAGTGGGAGAAGGCCCTATGAATTGGGATGAATTTCATGTTGCTTTTCTAAATCTGCTCTTTCCTCGCGAGACTTGTGGAGCCGAAGCTGCCCAATTTTTAACTTGAAACAAGAAAAGATGACAAGGCAAGGTGAATATGCCCTAGAATTCACTCATCCGTCCAAGTATGCCCGTAGTTAGTGGTTGATCGTAGGGTTCGAGTGAGTAGGCTTGTTCATGGGTGGCTGTGACTATTTAGACAAGGATTGCGTAATCGCCATGCTCCATCAAGATATGGATTTTCCTCGATGCATTGTACGCCCAAGCAAATGGAGGCGGCATATTCGATGGAGAGAGTGGCAAAGAGGCCAAGGATAGAGAGCTATAGGTTTCAACTCGAGACTGTGTGGTGTGGCACCGACAGCTAGCCCCACCAGATCTTCGCCTCCCAAATAACTTTCGATATTTAATGTGCCATCAAGACCTAGGAATGACCGTAGGGACAAGATCGTGTTCTATGGGTCGAGCAAAGAGAAACCTAGAGTCCAATATTCCGCCTAGACCTAAGGTCTGAGACACAAGGGTTAGTGTCATGCATGTGTGCTTGGTTCTGTGTGTGGGAAACCCAGACATATGCTCAAAAATTTCCCAACAACTAGGTAGGGCTATGATAGGGGTCGAGGCCCGCCTTCCACCATCAGCCCACCAACACCTCCATCTCACCAGGCATCTCCTAGTGTGGTGGTGGACAAGGCTGCACTGTATTCTAAGTGTCTTAGCATCCCGCCTGTGAGCAGACGCCTCCTCGCCGTAGTCACCGGTATGTTACAATTTTCCACCATGTGTATGCTTGTTAGATCCAGGGGCTACTTTGTCTTTTGTGATGCCCCATGTATCTAGTAATTTAAGTGTCGGTCCCGAAATATTGTCGAACATTTCTACTTACCTAGTCATGATTCAAACTGATTCGTATGATCATTATGTGTTTGTAGTTATGTCTGACTAATGAATGCTCCCGCAAACTTTTATGGATTTCATGAACCTAAGGTTCAAGACATACTTGGACATGTTCATGATAGTGTTTATCGATGACATCCTGATATACTCGCGGAACGAGGAGGAGCATGCCGCCTCATTTGAGGGTGGGTGCTACAAACTCTAGGATCACCAATTATATGCTGACCAAAGAAGTGCAAGATTTGGTTGGACTGAGTGGAATTTCGGGGCCATGTGGTTTAAAATGAGGGGATAAAGGTGACTCTTAGAAAATAGAAGAGGTGAAGAATTGGACTAGACCAAAGGAATCCTTCTGCACATCAAGAGTTTCTTGGTTTACTGGTACTACCTGAGATCCACATTCAGGGATTTTCATCTATTATGTTGACTATTGACCAAATTGACCCAAAAGAAAGTGAAGTTCCAATGGCCGTGAGGTTTAAGTAGAAGAGTTTCCAAGAGTTGAAGACCCGACTTCACCTCAAGACCGGTGTTAACCCTACTCGAGGGTACCGATGGGTTTGTGGTATATTGTGATGCGTAGAGGACTACTTGGTTGTGTTTGATGCAACATGGTAAAGTAATAGCATACGCCTGTGTGAGTCAAGGTTCATGAAATGAATTACTCGGCCCATGATCTTGAATTGGCGATTTGTGGAATTTGGTTTGAAGTTATGGAGACACTATTTGTACAAGGTTCATGTAGATGTGTTTACGACCACAAGAGTCTATACATGTGTTTACCTCGTATGACCTAAATCTACACCAAAGGTGGTTGTTTGAGCTACTCAAGGAATATGATACGAGTGTCCTTTACCATCCTAGTAAGGCTAATCGTAGTAGCAGACGCACTTAAAGTGCGTACTCTCTATGGAGCAGTGTGTCCCATGGATGAAGGAAGGAAGGAGTCAGAACGATGTGCATCGACTCGCAAGGTTAGGAGCTCGTTTTGGCCGACTCGACCAATGGAAGTATTATTATTCAAAACATATCAAAATCGTCCTTGGTGACCGACGTGGAAAGCTAGACAAGACGAGGACCCTATTTGGTAAAGTTAAAGGAGGTCGCTCAAAATAAGAAGTGTAGAGGTCTTCCAAAGGGGAAGATGGTGTTCTTCGATATCAAGGTCGCCAAGTGTCTCGATATCATGATTTTTGAGAAATTGGATGTTGCATGAGGCTAACTTTGCCTGTGACCATATATCCGTGTGCCACCAAGATGTACCATGACCTACCGAAGTCTATTGGTGAATGACATGAAGAAGGGACATCGAAGAATTTGTAGCCAAGTGGGTCCAAATTGTCAAGAAGTGAAGGTTGAGCACGAGACGGAGATGCGTCAGACTGCCATGACCCAAATGTACAATCGGATCGTAGACACGGTACAAGGGACCTCGAGGACTTGGCAAACCCAGAACATGCATTTAACTAATCTATTTCAATAAATGGAAGTGTTAAGAATAAAACATCGCTAAACATAACTAAGGACATAACATCGAAATACCAAACATTTACATAAGTCAATACTACTCATTTGTCCACAAGCCTCTAATACTGAATGGGTTGATAGGACCAGCATCCCAACTAACCCCGCAATAACAAACATAATCAACGGGAAAATTTATCAAACATTCCTCTCGGCTACGAGGACTCACCAACAAGCTGATATCGCAGGGCTGGGATGGACTCACAATGGTGATGAGCCTAAGATCCCACCCCGTAACATGAAACGACATCATAGAAAGTATGCAAATGCAAGACGTGAAATGTACCGAGTATACAAGGTAAGTAAAATGGACATTTTGAAAAGTAAAGTAAGCATCATAAATAGACATAGGAGAAGGACATCATGTTTGCATCAAAATCTTCGTAATAAAACATAAGGCCTACGACTTTCAAATCATTCATAATCATTCATTATCGTAATCGTAAATAACTTTATCATAATATAACTTGAGAAAATAAATATAAACATAACAAAAGCATAAAACATGTGGAACAATGGGAGGACTCACATAACCTATACCATCATGGCAGCCTTTCATGATGCCCCACTATCTCGCTCAAGTGGGCAAAGAGCCGACCGTGGCTTCTGCTGCAAGGGTTGTGCGTAAGGCGTGATATCATATTTGAGAGGATCATTATCAATACATCATAATATTTGCAACCCATCGTGGCACGTGGTTAAGTGAGACACCGCCGTAGTCTCAACTCGGGTCGCCTTGCTAGACACGACTCCCAAAACATGCATATAGGTTCATACATAAATTATTAACATATTGAAGTAAAAATTCATTCGCTAAGATATAACATTTATCATCATTGATCTCCTTAAAACATGCTTATCCAAGAATAAAGGCCAATTCTTTATCGCCAACATCATAAATCAATAAACCATTAAAATTTGTTTCATAATTAATAAATCATTATGTTCATCACAGGGGTCATTGCCCAATACTTCATTGTACTCAATCCTTTCAAAATATGCTCATAAACATGGGTAACTTCGATTCATGCACTTCCATAATCACAAACTTAAAAATAATGAATATCATCATAAATCATACTTTCCAATTTCCATAAATGGGAAATTTAGATTTAAAAAGTTTGAAACATTATTTTAATAATAGTACGAAACTCCGCCATCATGCATATTTCAATAAATAAAACTCAATTAAAACATACCCATAAGGAGAAATCACATCGACATGCTTTGGGTAAAACCCCATGGAATTTGAGTAGGAGTGATTCATGAATTTATTTGAAATTGTACATGGGTGAGGAAGAATTTCACCAATTTTAAAACCCTACATACCCGGATGTACGGACTTAAAGTTCCTTGAGCACCCACAAAGAATTTGAAGAAAATTTGGGGAAGAAGGCCTTGAATTTAAAACTTAAAATCCTTGCATGAGAATGGGAATTCAATAGGGACTTCACTCTCTTATCACACTCTAAAATATTCAAACAACGTTGAATATTTGCCTACACTCCCATCCCTTGCCAATCCTCCAAGGTTGACCACGGCATCTCACGAGCCGTGAGGTCTCACCACGACTCGTGGTCGGCCCGTGGCCTCCTCACTCGACTTTTCCAACCAAGCCGACCACAAGTCACTTCATGACTTGTGGTCACTCCTCACGACTTACCTCACGAGTCGCTCTGCGGACTGGGCGGAATACTCAATTTTTCTCCATTTTCTTTTGGGTCTAATCCTTGCTACCAAGTATAAAAATACTCTCCTTGGGAACATTCTTCCTTGAAGGTTAGAAACATGTAGAAAACTCAAAAAGCTATCACCATATACGATTACCAATCATTTTAGTCAAAATCACTTAATGACTACCTCCAAATGAACTACATAGCTAAATTGAATTCAAACATCATATACATTTACCATATCATAAAACAAACTTACACATGAATCAACGGGAAAAGCTAATTAAAGGTTTAGGGAAAATCTGATACCTCAAACTCAAACTGAGCTGCAGAGAATAAATGAGGGTATTTAATTATCATATCCAAGAGCCTCCCACGAGCTCTCTTAACATGTTGATTTCTACATAATAAATTAAAATGAAGCTACTTTGTTCCGCCTCCGAACCTGACGATCCAAGATTTCAACAGAGTTTTCTTCAGAATCGAGGTTGTCCTTCGCTCCACCAGCTTCACTGAACTATCATGGTCGATCACCCAAACACTTCTTCAAAAGTGACACATGAAAGACGAGATGACCGAAGATAGCTCCGAGGGCAAATCCAACTCATACACCACCTTACCAACTCTTTCACAAACTGATAGGGCCAACATAGTAGGACCGAGTTTACCTTTCATTCCGAACCAAATGACTCCCTTCATGGGAGATACCTTTAGGAGTACCCAGTTATCCATATCAAACTCCAAAACTCTTCTCCTCACATCAGCATACAATTTCTGACGACTCTAAGCAGTTTTCAACCGGTCCCTTATCAACTAAACCTTCACCATCGCCTCATGAACAGAATCTAGTCCTATCATAGCTGCCTCACCAACCTCGAACCATTCGATGGGAGATTTACACCTCCTCTTGTAAAGATCCTCAAACGGTGCCATCTGGATACTGGAGTGGTAACTCTTATTATAAGAAAACTCAATCAAGGGCAAATGATCATCCCAACTACCTTTAAAATCCATAATAGATGCCCTCAACATATTCTCAAGGGTCTGAATGGTTGGCTCTGTCTTGCCGTCTGTTTACCGATGGAAGGCTGTTCTAAGCTTAACCTGCGTCCCAAGACCTTTTGAAAAGAATGCCAGAATTGGGAGGTAAACTGAGTACCTCGGTATGAGATAATAGACAAGGGCACTCCATGAAGTCGAACCAACTCCCAAATATACAACTTAGCATAATCATCCATTGAATCCATGGTCTTGATAGGTAGGAAATATGCAACCTTGGTTAGCATGCCCACCACCACCCAAATGGAGTTGTATTGTCGGCGAGTACGAGGTAGACCTGTAAAAAAATCCACATTAATATCTTCCCACTTCCAAGTGGGGATGCTAATATCCTGAAGTACGACTCTGGACCTTTGATGTTCGACTTTTACTTGCTGGCAGTTTGGATATTTTGCTACGAACTCCGCAATATCTTTCTTCATACCATCCCACCAATAGATTTCTCGCAAATCCCGATACATTTTCATGGATCTTGGGTGGATAGAATATCTGGTACCATGTGCCTCATGTAATATCCAAACTCTCAAATTATAAACGTTCGGAACAAATATTCGACCCTGATATCGCAGCACACCATCTCCCCCTTGGGAGAAAACCTCCACCTTCTGACTCCGCACCGCCTCCTTTAGCTTCCTCAATATTGGATCCTCATCTTGCCTGGATTTAACTTGAACTACCAAGGATGATTCTGACTCGTTATGCACAACAACACCGCCATCAGTCGAATTGATCTATCTAACTCCCAACCTTGCGAGTCGGTGGACATCCCTCACCAACTCCTTATTTCCCCCATCTACGTGGGACATTTTTTCATGGAGAGTCTACTAAGTGCATTCGCAACCATATTAGCTTTGCCTGGGTGGTAAAGGACACTTATGTCATAGTCCTTAAGTAATTCCAACCACCTCCTTTGTCGAAGATTTAGATCCCTCTGTGTGAACACATATTGCAAACTCTTGTGATCCTTAAATACATGCATGTGAACCCCATACAAAAAATGTTGCCATATCTTCAATGCAAACACCACTGCAGCCAACTCGAGATCATGGGTCAGGTAAATCCTTTCATGGACCTTAAGTTGTCTTGAGGCATATTCTATTACCTTCCTACGCTGCATCAACACGCATCCCAATCCAACTCTCAAAGCATCACAATACACAACGAAACCATCAGTACCCTCGGGTAAGGTCAACACTGGTGCTAAAGTGAGTCCGGTCTTCAACTCTTGGAAGCTTTTCTCACAAGCATCAGACCATTGGAATTTCACCTTTTTCTAAGTCAATTAAGTCAATGGTGCCGTAGTAGATGACAAACATTTAGTATCTTCTTCGTCATAGGTGTGGCGCACTTCACACCCATGAAAAAGACTCTACCTAACATGAGTTTCAAACACCCTAGGACAATTCAAACTTATTGCTCTGATACCAAGTTGTCACGACTCAAATGTACACCCGGATCGTAGACACGAGACGAGGGACCCCAAGTCAAGCTATGTCACATGCATTTAACTAATCTCATTTGAATAAATGGAATATTAAGCATAAAAAATCACGGAAACGTAACCATGACATAACATCAGGAAATACCAAACATTCACATAAGCTGAATACTACTCATTTGTCCGCAAGCCTCTAATACGTAGGATGGGTTGATGGGAAAACATCCCAAACTGACCTGAATAATACTAAAACATAATCAACGGGAAAATTTATCAAAAGGCCCTTAGAACACGAGGACTTACCAACAAGCTAATATCATACGCTGGGATGGACTAAGGATGAGGATGAGCCTGAGATCTGGACCCTGTATCATGAAATGATACAACATAGAAAGTATGCGGTCAGTATGTGGAATGTAATGAGTATGCAAAGTAAGTAAAACGCACATTATGAAAAGTAGAGTAAGCATCATAAATATAAATAGGAGAAGGACATCATGCTTGCATCAAAATCTTCATAATAAAACATAAGGCTCAAGACTTTCAAATCATTCAAAAACATTCATTATCGTAATCTTAAAAAACTGTATCATAATATAACTTGAGCTAATAACATAAACATAAAAATGCATATAACATGTGGAACAATGGGGGGACTCGTCATAACCGACACCATCATGGCAGAGCCTTTCATGATACCCCATTGTCTCGCTCAAGTGGGCAGAGCCGACCCTGGCTTGCCAGGCGAGGGTCGTGCATAAGGAGTGATATCACATTTGAGGGGATCATTATCAATACATCATAACATTTATAACCCACGGGGGAACGTTGTTATAAGACACCGGCGTAGTCCTTTCAATTCCGGGCTGCTTGGTGCTTGACATGGCTCCCAAAAACATGTATATAGGATCATACAAAAATCATTAACATCATGCATAAAAATTCATTGGCTAAGATATAACATTTATCATCATTGATCTCCTTTAAAACATGCTTATCCAAGAATCAAGGCCTCTTTTTATCGGCCAACATCATAAATCGATAAATCATGAAATTCATTTCATAAATCATTCTTCATCATGTGGGAATTTTCCAATACTTCATCGTACTCAATCCTTTCAAAATATGCTCATAAACATGGGTAACTTGGATTCTTGCATTTCCATAATCAATAAACTTAAAAATAATGAATATTCATCATAAATCATACTTTCCACGAACTTCTGTAAATAGAAAATTTGGATTTAAAAAGATTGAAACATGATTTTGAAGAAAATAGTATTAAACCTGCCCATCATGCATGTTTCAATAAATAAAACTCAATGAAAACATACCCATAAGGAGAAATTACATTGACATGCTTTGGGTAAAACCCCATGGAATTTGAGTAGGAGGGTTCATGAATTTATTTTAAATTGGGCATGGGTGAGGAATAATTTCACCCATTTTAAAACACAACATACATGAGAATAGACGGACTTAAAGTTCCTTGATCACCCATAAAGAATTTGAACAAAATTTTGGGAAGAAGACCTTGAATCTCCCAAAACATCTAAAATCCTTGCATGAGAATGGGCATGCAATAGGGACTTAAATCCTCTTATCACAATTAGAAAATATCCAAAACAATGTATTTTAGGTCGTAGGGACTTAGGAAATTACGGAAACACCCTCATTAAATGGCAGGAAATCTCTGGTTTCCAGTCTCACGAGGGACCTAACGGGTCCTTGCTACAGGGCACGACTCATTTCCTTAATCTGTTGAGTCCACTTCCCAAAACTCCAAGGGAAACCCCATGGGAGACTTCATGAGTCGTGAGGTCAGACCATGACTCGTGGTCACCTTTTGTGGCCTACACTGCCCATCCCATATTTTCCAATCCTCTAGGGTTGACCGCGGGTGACCTCATGAGTAGTGAGGTCTAACCACTGCCTGTGGTCAGGCCTGGGCCTCCTCACTCAGACTTTTCCGAACAAAGATGACCACGAGTCACTTCACGACTCGTGGTCGCTCCTCATGACTCACCTCATGAGTTGTTTTGTGACCTGGTGCGAGTTTAGAATTTTTCTCCGTTTTCACTTCTGGGTATGATCCTTGGGTTCTCGGGGTATAACAAGGACATCAGTATCCCTACTTGGAAGTGGGAAGAGATTAATATGGTCTTCATCATAGGGTTTCCACACACTCATCGACAGTATCACTCCATTTGGGTAGTTGTAGGCAGGTTGACCAAAACAACTCATTTTCTACTGGTCAAAACTACTAATTCAGTACAGGATTATCCCAAACTATGCATTTGAGAGCTAGTTTGATTTCACAGAGTTCCCTTGTCCATCATATCAGATAGAGGCACTTAGTTTACCTTTTAGTTTTGGAGACCATTTCAAAAGGGACTTGGTACTCAAGTTAAGCTCAGTACAACATTTCATCCGCAAATTGATGGTCAAGCAGAGTAGACTATTTAGACTCTCGAGGACATGTTGATAGCATGTGTAATTGATTTTAAGGTTAGTTGGGAGGATCACTTGCCTCTCATTGAGTTTGCGTATAACAACAACTATCATTCCAACATTCAGATGGCTCACTTTGAGGCTCTCTATGGGTGGAGGTGTAGATCTCCTATTGGTTGATTTGAAGTAGGTGAAGCTATGATGATAGGACCGGATTGAGTCCTTGAAGCCATGGAGAAAGTTCAACTCATATGGGACAGGTTGAAAACAACTCAAAGTAGCCAAATGTCCTATGCGGATTTGAGTAGGAGAGAACTTGAGTTTGAAGTTGATGTTTGGGTGTTTCTGAAGGTGTCTCCCATGAAGGGAGTGATGAGGTTTGGAAAGAAAGGGAAACTCAGCCCCCGTTATGTTGGCCCATACCGGATTGTGAAACGAATTGGCAAGGCAGCATATGAGTTGGAGTTTCCCTCAGAATTCGCTTTAGTCCATCCAGTAGTCCATGTATCCCTACTAAGGAAGTGTTTGGGTGATCCAGCTCTAGTTGTTCCGATGGACAATGTTGATGTGAAAGACTTCCTTAGTTTTGAGGATGTTCCGGTGGAAATATATGATCGTCCGGTTCAAAAGATAAGGAACAAATAAGTAGCATAAGTTAAAGTTTTATGGAGGAATTAGCATGTTGAGGGAGCTACGTGGGAAGCCGAAGCAGATATGATGGTTAGATACCCATATTTATTCTCTACCGGCTCAATTGCAGCTTAAGGTATCAGTTTTTCCCTAAAACTCAATTCAGTTTCATTTTCAGTTCATGTGCCCAATTTCTTTCATGACTATGAATATATGTATGATTCATGAATTCAGTTTAGTCAATTAGTTCAGTTCGAAGGCAGTCATTCCGTCAGTTTTCAGCTTAAGTGATCAATATTTGAGTATGATGGTTGCTGATCACGGGCAAAAATATCATGCCCGTGATACGCTTTATAACTTAAATTAGTCGTGTTGTCTAAGTTATTTTATACATTTTCATGTGATTTTATAT
>JACEIK010000862.1:299150-338879 GCA_018107945.1 Datura stramonium
GCACCTAATGGGTGGGTCACTGCGACTCGTTGGGTGCACCACGAGTCGTGGTGCGCCCCGTGGTGAGCCCCATGAGAATATTGGCAATAAAGGCAACAGAAGGTGACCACGAGTCGTGGTCACAAATGAAGAACCGTTAGGTCCCTCATTGGGACCCTTTGAGGAAAATTGATACTGCACTTGAAATATGATGTCGTATGGGTTTAGATTCCAAATTATGGAGTGGTATGGTTTCAGATTCCAAATTACCACATGGTTTTGGAGTCAAGACTCCAAAATTTGTTCAGCCTGTGGTATGGTTAGAGCCAAGGCTACTAATGTATGATTTCAGATTTTATATGTACATGATTGTTCAGCTTTTTCACTAGACGATGGTCAGCTTCGTTGAAAAATGATGGAGAGCATATGCATGTTTTTGGGAGTAGTGTCTAGCACCAAGTACGCTAAGGATCAGTCAACCCTATGCCTCAGAACTACGAGCAAATATAGGTATGATTAGATTTTTAGGGACCTCCTTTGGTGCTTTACCCTACCCCAAGGGGCCTTCAACTTGATATCGATATTATGGTAGCATCCTTAGCCCTGACAAAGCTTTGGACAGCTCTGCCTACTTGAGTGTAATAGTTGGGACCACGTAAGCTCTATCGTGGTTATGTCGGTTACATGACGAGTCTCCCATTGTTCCTCATGTTCAGTTATGCATATTTAACACGACATATATTTATATATATATGTTCTAAAGCAAGTTTGACCCAATGTTCAGTTTTACTTTTGATTATCAGATTTCAACTTTGGGTTATTCAATTCAGTTATGATGTTCAGTTAAGTGCAGATCATGATTTCATAAAATAGCATGCAAGCCCTACTCTCATAGTCTTATCTTGATTATGTTTTACATATGCAAGTTTTAATGATTTTTACTTAATTAAGAGGTTTTACTTACCTTGCATGCTCAGTACATTCCATGTCCTGACCGCATACTCTATGTTGTATCATTTTATGATACAGGCTTCGATCTCCAGACTCAGCCCCATCACTAGCCAGTTTCGGAGTCAGCATCCAGCTTCTATTGGTGAGTTATCATCTTTCGAGGGCCCCTTTCTGTTTAGTTATGTTTATGTATTTCCAATTTCTGACTTAGAGAGTTAGTTTGTGTCTTGTCCCATCAACTCATCAAACATAGAGGCTTTTCAGACATAGATCATATTCAGCTTCAGACTCGTGTTGTATGTTCAAATTTTATATTATGCTCAGACTTTCACTATGATTATTTTGTCTATCTTCCATTTTTATTGATTGAGTTAGAAATTATGGTCATGCCATGGATCTACTTGGAGCCTCCCGGGGTTCCTTGTCCGATGTCTCGATCCGGGCCCATGTTCGAGTCGTGACAGAAATGGAATTTATATATGATAGTTACTTACTTTCATATATACATTTTTTCCGGTACCTGGGGCCATGAGATGGTTCCCCGATCCCTCTTCCTTAAGCTAAGCGACTAATTAAGACGTTTCTTTGTTAATTGATACATTAACTTAGAAAATAGAACTCAAATGTGTAAGCTATTGATATTTCTATGGATCCATCTTCCTGAATAGGTTATACATAGTATTTTGATGTTAGCAGGTCATAAAAAATCAGAATATATATATATGCTTATGCTTTCGTTCAAGTTACACGGTAAGGCAACAAGGATTGCCTTAAGAACATCACTATATATTTATTAGAGCTCTTGAGTTATCTGGACCTCCTGAGAATTGTTTAAGGCTTTAAGTAGACCCATTGCATCTTCTTTGAATGTTGTATATGTGTAACGAAGTTAATCCAAGTGGAAAAGTTTAGGCATTAGTAAAAAAGAAAAGATAAGAGCAAATGTTAGAACTTTTAAGGTAATAAGTGGCGTATATGCTCTCTGCACATAATTGACTTCAACAACCAATGAACGATGTTCACATATATGAAAGATGAGGTTTAAGAGTTAAGGTTGTAAATTAGGTAAAAATATAAGCGCGTATAAGAATTGATGGGATAGTGAACAAGTTAGTCAAATGGCTAGCAAGATTGACCTTGTTCTAAAGACGTTTAGCAAGAGAGTTATGAATTAAGTTGTTTATGTTCAGTATTTCTTAGGTCAATGAATATCCATTAAAGTATTAACTTCTCATGAAGTGATTAGAATTGAATACATTTTTGAGATAGTAACTCATGTTAGAGAGAAGTTCTTCATTGTAATTTTGAAACAATTATCTTTGAGTATTTTTCCTAATTGTTGGATTATTTTTCAAGTTTTAAAGTATTATTTCTGTAAGTTTCTAAATTACTTATAATGCCATTAAGCTTCCTAACCTCCTTAGATATTGTATAGTTTCATGCGAGCTATTGCATGACTATGAGTTTTTATTTGTCTTAAGGCAACCCCTGGATAGTTGCCTATGAGTTTTCATATTAATGAGATCCAAGTTTAAGATACACGAGCTATTCTGCCTGTTCATAAGTTACATTGAAATATGATGTGATTTTGAATTAATAGGTATGCTCACAATTCATGATATGGAAGTTAAGATGCATAAGCGAACCTAAAAAGCTAGGAATTGATGTCACAATCTAGTAAGGGTAAATGAGCTTCCCAAAATAGGAATATTGTATCATGGTTGTCCTATATCTTATATATATATATGTAATTTTGTATGTGAGTCTATGGGGAGGTTCCATGATTCCTCTCCCTTAAGCCGAACGTTAGGTTATCAAGTTCTCGAACCTTAAATGTTCCTAACTATTGTCTGTGGAGCTTGTTGAATTCCTTATGTCATCCAAACCTTCTTATAACTTTGAAAGTCACTGAGCATGTGGATCTAAGTGTTATTTGAAAGGTTTATGTGATCTATGTGCTTATGTGCAACTATGAATTAAGAAAGACACCTATTCAAGTCGCAGTCTCGAAATTTGTCATTTTTATGCCATATGTGTTAAATAGACATGATATAAGCACAGTCGGCTCCAGATATGTGTTATTACCTTACCACTGACCTGGTACGTTCGATGGGCAGTTGTCCTTTGGAATATTTATATATGAGACTTATGACCTCACCACCAACCTTGTATGTCCAATGGGTGATGTCACCCAAGCACAAGCAAGCGCACGTGGTCGTCATGTAATCTAGTGATTCTTAAGTCCAGATATCATACCTACAGGGACTTTTCAATTTAATTGTTATAAGGTTGTCACTTTAATTTCATTATTCTAAGAAATAGTTAAAATGGGGATTGGTTTGAGAAATTAAATTATCAAAACATTGAATATAAAACTAACTAAAAATGATTGTGAGATAGATTGTATTTCGATGATGATGAGAGTCTAGGGCAATGGAACTTGGTTGGTTTAAGTTGAGTTTTCATGACATAATTATACTACTACGATACTTCCTATTGTTTTTAGTTGCAAGTTACTATCCCATTCCTTGCCACTATCCCTTGTATCCAAGAACTATTTCATGAACCCTAACACCTATATATCTATGGTCGCAGGAGAACAATGAAACAATGATTATGCTTACTTTTATGTCAACTAAATGGGTTTGACGGATATATCCCTATCCTCAACAACAACTTCTATCCTATCACCAATGGGTTAAAGAGTCTTTTAATTCCCATTATGTATTTATATTTAAGCCTTTTGATTCCCATTCCCATGTTTAATCGAAAGCCAACGGATTATTTACAAGGTGACCAATCTCATAAATAATAAATTAACCCTAATAAATATAAACAATCATAATTTAAGAATCAAAACTAGATTAAATTAGTCTTTCAAATATTAAACCATCTACCATGGTCAAAACCCTATAATATAAGTTTTACCACTCATAGAAAATAATAAAAATGAATACTTAGTCATCATCATACAAAAATACATGTAAAGAAGAGAAAAACCTAGTCTAGAACTTTGTCTTCCTTCCAAACGGCTTACTGATCTTGGGCAGAATTATATGCCCAAGTGATACTTAAATGCTTAATTTCGTCTTGTTTATCTATCGTTATTTGTGCATTGTCATGTAATTTGTAGTTAAAATGTGAATTTATACTAACAAACATGATTAGCGTTGTTTTGTAGGAAAAATGTAATTTTATGAAGCTAAGACGCATATTGGGAGAAATCGGGAATGAACTCGGAAGCGAGCAGTGGAAAAGGCTAAGGAGATGCAGCAAATAAAGGGGCTCCGCGATGGAGCTGTGTCACACTGCCATCGCGGAGGCATTCTGCCCCGGAGGATTAAAATTAGCCAAGTTCCAGTGAAGGTCCGCGTTCCCTCCGTGGCACGTTGGACATGATTACCTAGAACATGGAATTCCAGTGAAGGTGCGCGTTGGAGCCGTGGCATGTTGGCCAAGCCCCGCGTTGCACGCCGTGGCATGTTGGGCATAAATACCTGGAGGGCCGGATTCTAGTCAGGGTCCGCATTTGTGCCGTGTCACGGAGGCAGTGCTCCGCGATGCACTCCGTGACACGTTGCTTGTTATTCCGGGAAAAATTCCCACTAGTATAAATAGCACACTTAGGTTCATTTTAATCATTCGACTTGGTTGAGCAGAACGTGGAGTTACGGGCGGTTGAGAGACAAAAATCCTAGGGTTCTTCTCTATCTCTTTCTCCTATATTTCAATTGTTTGTATGATTTACACTCATTTGATGATGTTTAATCCACAAATGAGTGGCTAAATTCACTTCTACATTGAGGTTAAGAACATTTGTAGTGAAATTGTAATTATTGATCATTTTGGTTTTTCATCTTTTCTTCCATGGTTGTTCTATTAATTCTTTTTCTTACTACATTAATGTGTGGCCAATGTTTATGTATATACACAAAAGTCAGGTTTCACTCGAAGAAAAAGAAATTGGAAAGTTGTGAATTGATAGGATATGATCTTTTCTTAGTTTGGAAAATTGAGAATTGATTTACCTTCAGGATAGAAATATACACGAAAGTCGTATTAGTCGGATTACGGAATCGGTGTTGTATGGCTAGAACGCCAAAGATTTCTTTTTATCACAAAAATGTAGGTGGAAGGTTCATGATTCTTAAGTTGGATTAAATACGAGAGTTTTAATCCATAGGCAATAATTCTTGACTAGCAAGCGAAGGAAAGGTTAACCAAATTGTATCGATAAATTACTTCCCTACATGTTCGTTTTAGCCTCGGCATGCTCATAACTATAGTTCGAACTCAAATTGTATATTCGTTTTAGCTTTAGTATAGAATTAGGAAACAAAATCCCAAAATCTTCTTTTCACTTTGTTATGCATTTTAGAGTTAAGTTCGTGACACTTGATTCGATTGTTACACTTAGTCCGATCCACAATGGGATCGATACTTGGCTTACTTGAGTCGTTTTACTACTTGTTCGACCACGTGCACTTGCGTGTAGTCATCTAGACCCTTGAACAAGTTTTGGCGCAGGTGCGGGGATTGGCAATTGGTAAAATTATTTTCTTAAGTGTTAGTTTACTATTTCTATATTAGATGCGACAACTTGGTGCTTGCTTTGTCTTTTGCGAATGTGCATTACATTGAGCAGCGAGAGACAAGAGGCGGTGAGTTCATACTTAGGCCCGGAAAAGACAATTCCATCGTCAAGGAAAGCTCACGAGAAGGCTGCGATTGCTTTCCGGACAAACAATCACGGAGCAACCACACAGAATCCCACCACTTGTGAGGGCGGTGTTAGTGCCAGAAATGGCAACTAGGCCGGTTCGCGAAGTGGCAATCCCACATGCTAACAACGTTACATCTAGCATTCGCAAACTGAGCCGGGATGGAGGTTCGAGCCTTAAACGGGTATGGTGCAATTGTTGCACACAGCCAAATTCACGGGTCTCTCTCACGAGGATCCCACAGCAACATCTCCAAACCTTTTTGGAGATAAGTGACACTACATCCCATTGAGTGTCCAGAATTACGCGGAGCTTACATTGTTCCCATTTTCACTTTTGGGAGAAGCACAGAGGTGGTTGAAAGTAGAGCCGCAAATTCCATCGCCGCCCCAGGATGATCTTGCACGAAAATTCTTGATAGGTTCTTTCCATCCGGTAAAATAGCAAGACTTAGAAGTCAAATTCTAAGTTTTAAACAAGAGAGGGGATAATGTATCAAGCTTGGGGAAAGATTCAAATCTATGTTGCGGGATTGTCCTCATCATCACCAATCCAATGATGTCTTTGGTGCATACTTTCATAGAGAGAGTTTAGAACCCCACACAAAAATCTTGTTAGACTCGGCGGGTTTGGGGACAAGCATTAGAAAAGACTTATGAGGAGGCTGTATACTTTGTTAAATCGTATTTCGCGGGAAATCGGAGTGGAATGCGGACTCTTCAAGAGGAGGAACAAGGAAAGCAATAGGAGTCTTGGAAGTGGATGGTTTTACGGCTATGCACATGCGGATGTTTGCGTTACGAATCGGCTCAGCACGCACTTCAACAATATGAGCTTGAATCGAGTCTCAAGCCCGATGAATGTAGTGCAGCAGCTTTGGTGTTAAGTGTCTTTGCTGATAATGAACACTGGTGAGTGTTGTGGAAGCGAATCACGATTCGGTGAACTTTGTTGGTAATGTATAGAGAAATAATCACCATGGTATGGAAACAACTACAACTCCAAGCTGGAGGAGTCACCCAAATTTCTCTTGGGGTAGTGCCCCGGCCATCAAGGCGAGTTGAGTCGGCGTAGAGAAATCAAGGAGGGCGAGCGGGAGCTATCGGTCAGTGCAAAGAAGCAACAATGCACCTCCTCACCCACTATCACCCGGCGTAGGGAGATGTTCAAGACAATGATAGCTAACCAACCACAATTGCGGGCGACTATGTGAAATTGGCGGCCCGATGTAAATAATCGGTTAGCTACTAAAGGCTGGGCTCCGGTTGGGCAACTAGTGGAGCCCAAAACACCGAGCGAGGAGGACTTCAGTGATGCTGGCTAACCCCAAGCAAGTGAATGCGGTGAACACAAGGAGTGGTTTACAACTTAAGGAGGTGGAACCGGAAAGACCATCTCGGCCGGAGTCGGGAGGCGTGGAGAATGAGAGGGACACGGTGATGAGAGGGGAGAAGAAGAAGGAAGGCGGAACGAGAAAGACCACCACCCCAGTTCCTAAATGATTAAAGAAACACAAGAAGGAAGCGTGTTTCAAAAGTTCATGGAGGTGCTTAAACGAGGTACACATTAATTTACCTCTTGTTGATGTTTTGCGAGGAGTGCGGAAATGCATAAAGAAATATATCAAGGACATCATGAACAAAAAAAACGGAGTTATTTGAGTATGTACGGTGGCTGCTGGAGGAGCACTTCAGGAATACAAAAGCAAGGTTGCCCACAAAGCTCGAGACCCTGGGAGCTTTACAGATTGATTACAATCGGGCGAGTATCAGGACTCGCCGGATTATGTGATTTGGCAGCAAGCATTAACTTGATGCCGACATCGATGTCAAAAGTTGGGCTAGGAAGTCCTAGACCAACAACGATGATCTTGCAACTAGCGGATGTTCTTTGGCCGAACCGGAATGGCATTGTGGAACGTCTTGGTGCAAGTGGGCTCCCTTATCTTCATTGAACTTTGTCGAGAAATTTGGATTTTGAGCCGGATGCGGAAGTCCCATTTATTTTGGGACGTCCCTTTCTTTGCGGCCCAGGGAAAGCGCTAAGTGATGTAATTTGAAAGGCGGCTAAGTATGCGGGCACATGACAAGAATGAGGTATTTGATGTAGATAAAGCCATGAAGCTTAGGCCATACATGGGGAGCTTTACGACCCAATCCAATGCTTGATCGAGCGAGAAATTTGTCGGGTGTTGAATCTCAAGACCTGAAGCTAGAAGAGCGTTGATGAACTCCAGTCATTTCGGAGATAGAGATGCTTATGAGGTGGTACAAATGTTGAATGAGCCACAAAGCTATCCTAGGAAATAAGGAATTTGGCCGCTAATGAGGTCTACGGAACCATTCTTTGCAAAACCAGCATCTATTGAGAAGCTTGCAAAATTTGGAGTGAAAGCATTGCCTCCCATTTAAAATATGTACCGTTTTGAGGAAGATGATACTTTGCGATCATCATCACATCGAAATTGACGAGAGCATAAGAAAAGGAAGCATTGGTGGTCCTCGGAAGAAGGAAGAAAGTAATGGGAGTGGCAAATGTCGGATATTCGGGGTATCCAATCGAGCTTTTTGCACACAAAGAATTTTCATGGAGACGGGAGACGAAGCCAAGCTGTTCGGCCTCGGCGAAGGTTGAATCAGGCGATGAAAGGGCGTGGTCGGGAAAAAGTAATTAAATGGCTTGATGCGGTGTGGTCTATCTATTAGGACGTGAATGGGTCGGCCCCAGTTCGGTGCGTCCCAAAGAAGGGAGGGATGACCGTGGTCACCAATGAAAAAAATGAGGGTGATCCCTGGCGTCCTGCAGTTGGCGGATTTGCATAGACTATAAGCTCAATGAAGCCACACAATATCACTATCATATCCACGTTCATTGATCGAGATATTGGACGAGATTGGAAATTTGGACAAGAATATTTATTGTTTCCTTGATGGGTACTCTGGTATAACCAAACTAGCCATAGCAGGAGGATCAGGGGAAGACTACTTTCACATGTCCTTATGGGACATATGCTTTTAGGCAGATGCCATTTGGTTTATGCAATGCACCCGCCACATTCCAGAGATGCATGATAGCGATCTTTCAAGACATGGTGGAGGATTTCATCGAGTATTTATGGATGATTTCTGTATTTCGATGATTACCGTTTTGCTACTTGTTTGCGGGGGCAGCGGCGAAGTGCTAGCTCGGCGTGAAGAATCCAACACTGTCTCAGCCAGGAGAAATGTCATTTCTTAGTCAATGAGGTATCGTCCTTGGCCATAAGTTTCCTACGGGGTTGGAGGTCGATCGTGCTAAGATCGAAGTTATTGACAAGCTACCACCACTCAGTGTCGGAGAAGAGGTGTTGCGGTTTTCTTGGGCATGCGGGGTTCTAAAGACGGTTCATCCAAAACTTCTCAAAGTTTCTAGACATTATGCGAGATTGCTAGAAAAGAGGTGAAGTTTGAGTTTGATGATGAGTGTGTAGAAATTCGAAGAGTTGAAGCGGAAATTGATAGAAGCACCTATGTTCTCACGGATTAGGAACAACCATTGAGTGATGTGTGATGCAGCGATGTGAGTTATGGGAGGCTGTATTAGGCGGAAGAATAGAATATTTCACTCTATTCATTATGCAACCAAAATGCTTGAACAATGCCCAAGTAATTATACGGTCACGAAAGGAGATGCTAGCATTGGTGTTTGCTTTGATAAATTCGGGTCTATTTGGTGGGTTCGCGAGTAGTAGTGTATACCGATCATGCAGTGACCAATTATACGTTTAACAAGAAAGGATGCAAGCCCGAGGAGCTGATCGGATGGATCTTGTTATTTGCAAAGAGTTCGACCTAGAAATTAGAGCCGAAGAGAAGCGAGAATCGAGTAGCGGAATCACCTATCGCGATTGGAAGCTTAGGTTGCATATGAAGGAAAGGTGACAACATCAAGGGATTCCTGATGAGCAGCTCTTGGCAATAGGGAAGGCGAGGTTAAGTGTATGCGGACATAGTGAACTTGTTGGTGTGTGGAAGTCTATCCACGGAGCTACGGCTCATGAAGAAAAAAAGTTGCGGCATGATTGCCGAGTATTTTATTTGGGATGAGCCATATTTCTATAAATAGGGACCGGATCAGGTTATGATAGGATGCATCTGGATGCTTGAGATTGCGGGGACTGAGGGTTTATCCTCTTCATTATGGAGGAGCACCACGAAGGCGGCGGACGGCGCACGAGTGCTACGATCGGAGTTTCTTTTGGCCTACATTGTTCAGAGACTACATGGCATACGTCAAAATGTGCGATAGATGTCAGCGGACGGAACAATTGGTAGGAGGCAAGAGATCTTTCTTTGTAGAATGTACTAGAAGTGGAGACCTTTGATGTATGGGAATAGATTTCTTGGGCCCGTTCCCCCGTCATTTGGTAATCGTTACATCTTGGTGGTTGTTGATTATGTATCAAAGTGGGTTGAGCGATAGCTTGCCCGGGAATGACAACAGGTGGTAACAAAATCTGTGAAAAAAAACATTTTCACCGGAGTTCGGAGACACCAGAGCCATTATCGGTGATGGAGGGGCTCATTTTGTCAATTCAAGTTTCAAGAAGTTGCTAGCTAAGTATGGGGTGTATACAAGGTGGAAACAAAAAATATTGTGTTGTGTTTAAAACCTTGGAATTCTAACCAATTTCTTGTTGTGAGATGAATTTCAGGTTGAACGAAGGAAAAAGATGCAAAGAATCACGAGGAAAAATCGAGGTAAGATAAAAAAATAAAAGGTGGCAAAACGGTGAGCCAACGCGTTGGCTCAGTGTCACGGAGGTGCTCCGCGTTACCCTCCGTGACATGTTAAAACCTATTCAACGTGACACGAACCTAGGCACGAGATTTCTTCAACTTTTCTTGATTTCATCGAATTTAAGGGTATGCTCTTTAACTTCATCTCAATTCTTGCCTAATTTTTTCGATTTTGAGCATGTGAGGTGAGTAAAACCTTGCCCTAAGTGTAAATTGAGCTTGAATTCATTTAAAGTATTATTGATTGATGTTCGTAGTATCATTGTGATTGTATGAACTTGATAAATACATGTGATCGAATTATTGTGAAATTTGTAGCTAGGGTTAAAATTTGAATACGAAGAAATTAAATGTAGTTGAAATGTGAAATTTTTGTTTGGTTTGCATGTTGGGTGAGGTGAACCGTGTTATTAGCAATTTGAATATGCTAAAGACACAATGGATTTTCGGGAAAGAATGAAATTGTTAAAATTGCATAGAAATTGGTGAATTGATTAGGTTGTCATTGAGAGAAATTTATGCTAAGTGCTATGTGATGAGGAAATGGTATCGATAGTAATATTGTGATTAGATGTACGAAGTATGAGTAGTACATAGAATTTATTCCATCGAATTCTCACGAATGCATGAGGCATGTGTTGTTTTAATGTAAATTTGAAAAAGAGGATATTCTTGTCGTAATGTTGTGATTGTGGCTAAAGACTAAGTGTGGGGTGGCTAGCTTAAACCAGCCTTAGTCGAAGCTAATTTGATTTGACTAACATTGGGACTGTCACATTTCGATTTGACGAGGGAACAATGGCGAGCAACCAAGACGGAAAGGGGCGCATCATCGGGCGCTAGGAGAAAGGATTAGGCGGGAGCGGCAGTCCCGGTAGCACCGCGTGGTGGTTCCGCAGCGGCCAACGCATCCAATACGGGACCGTGGGTGACGAAACGAAGGAAAGAGTGGTACAAAAGCATAAGGAGAACAAATACTTCCCAGGAGCACGTTGCAAGGGAGCGTTGGCACAGGAATTCCCGAGTGTACACGGATTGGCTGCCATTTGAACTTCATATTTGAAGAGGCCTAAGGAGTGCAATCTCCATTTGATTCGGGAGTTCTACGCCAGCTGGAACTTGGCAGCTCAAAATAATCTGCTTGTCAAGATAAGGGGAAAATTGTCACTTTTGAGCCCCATCACCTTAATGCCATCTTGGGGCGTAGGAACACGAACGCCCATGTACTCCGGCGAGCATCACTCCACCATATGCGGATATCGGACGCACTATGTGTGGAGCCGTTCTGACACGTTTGGAGCGGGCATAAAGAGAGGGGCTACCGTTAGACAACTTCCCTACTCACAAATGAACGAGAGCCTTGGTCGGCTCAAGTGTGTGTTCTGCACGATCCAGGGGCGCACATGACGAGATGTCACCTAGGATCGTGTGTGCTTGGTCTATGCCATGATGAAAGAAATTTGGGAATTAATATTAGGGGTGATTATCTCTCGCCATGAAGAAGGCAGGGCCCATGGGGGCATAGGTACACGAGGTTTGGTGGCTTTCGAGCCACGTTCTTGCGAGCCTCGATATTGAGGAAGAGGCCTTGGACTACATTAGTAGATGGATAGGCGTGTTGTGGATGTCACAGGCCAAGGCACCCAACACCCACTCACGGGCGATTCTCACACTAGCCGGGCAACATGCTCGGGATGATCAATATATGTGGCCGTATGTTCGGATGCGGTCTTTGCGGTTGCGCATAGGTGGGAGGCCGGCGACGAGAAGATGAGATGTGGCGGCTCGACTTGGACTACCTCTTGGCGAAAATGCTAGGGCTCTATCTTAGTGGGGCCAGCTTTGTGGAGTTGTAGATGATGTCCCCACTTGGAGTAAGGGAGACCTTGTAGTGAGGACTCGGATATTGAGTCGGATGAAGACGGCGAGGTGACTCGAATATGAGACAGAAACATGACTTTGGCAGAAGAAATTAAATACTTAGGGTGATCGGGGAGTTTCACCACCTACTTTTGTGCTATGTGAATTTTTGAACACGGGGCCGAGTGTTGGTTTAAGTAATGGGGTAGGAGTAGTTGCCAAGTCTTTGGATTTGTTTTGTTGTTGTTTATGTTCATGTTTGGTTGTTGTGCACAGCGAAAAAATTGTTACCCTGCGATTTTGTGTTTATGTTTTGTGTATGTCGGTGTTGTAACTAATGTGAAGAGTTTGTTATGTGCGTGTGAGTTGTTGTTAGCCGGTTGTGTAAATATTTTTTGGTTTTTATCGAATTTATCGATATTTTTAAAAATTTACGTTGAATTATTTTTATGATTGGGTTTCTCGAAGTTTTTTTTCGGTGCTTTACGAAATAGTCCCATTGAACCGAAGTAAGTAAATAGTGACCGTTCCCTATGATGGATGGATGACGACCTTCTTAAGGAAAATGTAGTCGATAGGAGTAGTTTTTTTCTTTTGTTTATTTTTCTTTTGTTTGTTTGTATCCCAAACGTGTCGCTCTTGTATGGTTCGAAATTCTTGTTGCGTATTTGTACATGATATTTAGAATGCAAAGGTGATTCGTATGAAAAGCATGCAATTTTGTAAATATGTTGAGATACCTAG
This sequence comes from Datura stramonium, assembly GCA_018107945.1. NCBI lineage: Eukaryota > Viridiplantae > Streptophyta > Magnoliopsida > Solanales > Solanaceae > Datura > Datura stramonium. Next base: position 312,184 of record JACEIK010000862.1, read on the forward strand.
GCCATAGAATTCGATTTGGTGTGATTGAGGCTTAATGTTTGAATTCTTGTAATTAGGCGATTGAAGAATACGTGAATATGTCTTGAGTTGAGCATGTGCAATGAGGGGTGTATTGAGGGTTCGATTATTCCATGCTATTGTGAATTGTCTAGAACTTTTTGGTGTGTGTGCGAAACGAGAAATGAAGAAAGTGTAGTGTAGAAGGATATAGGCATTTCTTTGATTTGCTTAAAGTTTTCATTATCATACCTACCTTGAATGTACATCTAGTTAACCCATTGAGCTACTTTAGCCTATTTTTTTCTTTTTTCGTCGAAAAGGTACAAGCCAAGCTTAACCCACTTGTTTTCATTATAAGTGAATTTGATCCAAAACTCTTAGAGCTCAGAAAAATAATTTTTCCCCACGGTGTCAAGGAGTGAGAATTGTGAAAAGAAGAAAGAATATTTGAAGTGGTGAAAGAAAAGAAAAGGTCAAAGTGCACTTGTTGTAAATTAAATAAAATGAAGATGTATAACTAATCTTTGTTATTTAGTCGAATGTGCTTAAAGAAATGAGGACAAAAATAAGAAAGACTTCAAAAAATGGGAGGATGAAGGAAGAAAAAAATGCCCATAATGTATTCAGGATGTATTGAGAAAAGCGCTTAAGGATGCTAGTTGCGCTGTGTGTTTAGCCAAGTATTTACTAGTTAGTAGCTTACATTACAACTTGCGTTAAGTCCTCGTGATCTTACATCATGCGTCCTTATATTAGTGGAGTAATACACTAGAGGCAAGCCTAAGGTTCATGACATGATGCATGTGAATTCTTTGGGAGAGATAAGCGAAAGTGTGCTTATATGCCCCACACGCCATAATGTTTTGAGTTCATATGATTGAAAAGGGAGAAATTCTCTTGTGTTGTGAGGGCACATACTTGACGAGAGATTGAATTTCTTGTCGGATATCTTGATCAGCTGATTTGCATGAGTTCTGCAGATGTCGAGAAATTCGATTCTTGAGTCTAGGGAGGTCTTGATGTGTTGAATGTCATTGTATTGATGATGAGACTATGCATGTTTTCTTGATGATTTGCTATATTAAATAATCGGTATAACCGTAGCTTGAATTTTCGAGCCAAAGTAGATATGTGTGGGTGTCAATTGCATGTGGTGTGAGATTATTGTTCGAGGACGAACAAGGTTTTAAGTGTGGGGTAAGTGATCTTGGCGAATTATATGCCGAAGTGATACTCAAATGCTTCATTTCAACGTGTTTATCTATCGTTATTTGTACTTTCTCATGTAATTTGTAGTTAAAATGTGAATTTATACTAACCAACATGATTAGCATTGTTTGCGGGGAAAAATGTAATTTTATGAAGCTAAGACGCATGTTGGGAAATCGGGAATGAACTCGGAAGAGAAGCGATGGAAAAGGCTAAGGAGATGCGGCAAATAGGGGCTCACGCGATGGGTAGTGTCACGCTTTGCCATCGCGGGTATTTTGCCTCGGAGGATTAAAATTAGCCAAGTGCGGTGAAGGTCAGCGTTACCTGGTAGCACGTTGGACATGATTACCGGAACATGGAATTCGATGAAGGTGCGTGTTGGGTAGTGGCACGTTGCCCCCAGCCTTGCGTTACCCGCCGTGGCACGTTGGGCATAAATACGGAGGCCGAATTCATTCGGGGGTCCGCGTTTGTGCGCGTGTCACGGAGAGGCGGTGCTCCCGCGATGCACTCGTGACCGTTGCTTGTTATTAGGGAAAAATTCGCACTAGTATAAATAGCACACTTAGGTTCATTTTAATCATTCGACTTGGTTGAGCAAGAACGTGGGTTACGAGGCCGGTTGAGGGGAGAAAATCCTAGGGTTCTTCTCTATCTCTTTCTCCTATATTTCAATTGTTGCTATGATTTACACTCATTTGATGATGTTTAATCCTGAATGAGTGGCTAAATTCACTTCTTCTTGAGGTTAAGAGCTGTTGTAGTGAGCTGTAATTATTGATCATTTTGGTTTTCATCTTTTCTTCCATGGTTGTTACATTAATTCTTGTTCTTCTTTTGCATTAATGTGTGGCCAATGTTGGCAATGTATATCTAAAAGTCTGACTTCACTCGAAGAGAAAAGTGGAAAGTTGTGAATTGATAAGGATATGATCTTTACTTAGTTTGGGAAAATTGAGAATTGATTTACTTTAGGATAGAAATATACTTGAAAATCGTATTAGTCAATTACGGAATCGGTGTTGTATGGCTAGAACATGAATTTCTTTTTTATCTACGAAATGTAGGTGGAAGGTTCATGATTCTTAAGTTGGGTTAAATACTAATCCATAGGCAATAATTGCTTGACTAGCAGGAAGAAGGATTTAACCAAATTGTATCGATAAATTACTTAGCTACATGTTCGTTTTAGCCTCAACATGCTAACAACATAGTTCGAGACTCAAATTGTATGACCGTTTTGCTTCGGTATAAATTAGGAAACAAAATCCCAAACTCTTCTTTACACTTATGTACGCATTTATAGAGTTAAAGTTCATTGACACTTGATTCGATTGTTACCTTGGTCAGTCTTTGTGGGATCGATGCCCAGCTTACTTGAGTCATTTTACTACTTGTTCGACCACGTGCACTTAAGTGTAGTCATCTAGACAAACGAACACTTACAAGCCTCTACAAATAGATACGAGAATTCAAAAAATGATCAAAAAATATGTAACAAATGGCCTAAGGCATGTATTTATAGATGATACTTGAATAACACTTTTGCCTTCTAAACTTTCTTTTAAAGTAGCATTTTCTTCCTGAATGACCTAGAACGTTTCCCCACTCATTCACCACGAGTTAGTCAAATGTTCCAACACGTTCGGCTTCGAAGAGGCACGGCACGCCGTCCTCAATCTCACGAGGTTTTGCTCAAGTTTCTTCGAAGTTTAGGCTTGGGCTCGCCGCCCCTCTATCTCGCCAAAGGTTTATGAAGTGCAATTGTTTTGATGTTCAGGGCGGCATGATGCGCCAGCCATAAAACCAACTTGAAGTTTTGTTTTCTAAAGTTCGGTACTTGGTTCGGAGTGCCGGCCATAAAACAGGCCCTTCATTGCTCAAATCTTCACTCTTTGGATCATTTTGAGTCCGTTTTATGTATTTCCCTACTCAAATCATTTCTTAGCACATAAATCACACACACACATGAATATAAGAATAAATTAAGGATTATGAACTCAAAACATAATTAAATATGGGTAAAAACATGGAAAATGGGCATAGAAGTATGCCCAACATCCTCACACACACTTAAATCATTGTTACCGTCCTCGAGCAATCCTTAAAACATACTAAACTCATGTGTTACCATCACCACGTCACCTCTATCAACTCATCTCCAACCAACTAGCATAGAGAACATATAAAGTGGTTTATCATAAGCATGTTCATCAATGCACACATGAAAGATTCACAATCAAGATAACATAGCCACTATAAGTGACTCATCTTTTCAACACAAAAGGCCAACATGATTTAATGGGTCACATGAAACAAGTAGTACACCAAATGCCCCTCACTTTTAGTGATGTTCCTCTCTCAAATTCATCAATGTAAAAACATGGAACACAATAAGTAAGGCACACTCATACTCATAAATGATGTAATGCACATGTAACATACAATGAAGCTTGCCCTTCATGTACTTTAAGAATACTTAATTGCTTCAAGAGATTAGATCACACAGACTTTTTTTGGTTATCTTGTCGGCTAAGGGACGGTAGGATTGATATTTCGTTTTATAGTGACTACCATCCTAAGCACTTTTAAAACATATTTCACTTTTCTTGTCTACAACTCTTTCCTTATTGTTCACCATTCATCCTATCACCCCTTGTCTTTTCTTTTTCATGCCCCATTTTCACTACTTGTTGCTAGTTTCCTACTCATAGAATATGAGGATTTTGCGAATTAAATCTCTATTTTTCAATTTCCTTAGCGGCAAGTAGACAACACAATTTATTTTTGTGGGCACCCCTTCTTCTCACTTTTCTTTTCTTGCACATAAATTTTCTTTTTCCCTTAAAATATACCTTGGGCGGCCTGAATTTTCAAATCTCAAAGTAGCTAAGACTACTTTGGATCAATCTAAAGGTCTCGCAAGAAAAAGGATTAAGCTATTGTCATGGCTAAGAAAGAATAAGACTTTGAGCTTAAGGGGTTAACAAGGAAGAAAGAATAGGAGGGTAACAAATATAGGAAGAAAATAACATGACTTATACAAAGAAATTCCTTGATGATCTCTCGGCTCCTACCAACTAGTTATCCTACATACACGAAGGAAAGTTCAAATGCTACATTATATACACACAAAGAATTCAGCTCACTTTTATAGAAACAAGAATCTAATTGGTTTCTATAGCTACACATTCGAACAATCATATTGAATGACAAGTTTATTCATAATTGATCCCCTAAGATTATGTTTGAGTCAAATTAAAGAGATTTGTGTGTCTCTCATGGATCCTCACTCATGCAACCAAGATGACTACTCTATTTACTCTAGCATAGCGACTAAGTAGAATATCAACAAGTATACACAAGCGGATGACCTATGACTTAATGCGAAAAATAAAAAATGTGACAAATATTTCCCTTAAGATGATCATCATCCATCTTTCAAAGAGAAACTTCATTACTCTACGATGACAATGGCTACAAAAATGAAAAACAATTTGCCCAGTTCAAAGGTCTTCCCTTCGGAAGAACTAAGGCCATACGAAAACCAAATGGTTGGTGAGCCCATGTCATTTTTCAAAAATTTTCAAACAAAAACATGATGATGTCATGCTCACCCTTAACCTTAAATTCAGGGAGACATACCCTCACCACACACTTAATGTCTTGCCTCTTTGTCCCTACAACAACTAAATTTAAAGATCGGATTAGGGAGTACAAAGAAATTACTCCTTGAGGTCCTGGGGCCTAGTTGAAATAAGTTTCTTAGACTCCTTTGGTCGAACCTAACCCCCACACTTAAGCTCGACCATGCTCTTTAGCTTTGATTTTGGGTACTCGGACTTTCCCTTTCACCAAGAAAAACAATAAAGAAAAAGTGACACTATATATCAAAATAATAAAAACTACATTATTAGAAGTTGGGTCGCCTCCAATAAAACGCCTTGTTAACGGCACAACATGCACCATCAAGTTTTACCACTTTTCCTTCCCTTTGACACTTCATAAATTCCACCCTGCCGCCGCCACATTCTATTACGTTCAAGAGGCGATGGTGTAAACATGAAGGGACTAAGTAATAGATATTGCCTCTGCCCTTCTTGGCCTTAAGTGAGGGATGTCATAATTTGTCTTTGGCATATTCAAGAATTTTAGAATATTTAAGTGTTGTTCCTCAACTACACATTTCTCCATTGTGGCTTGAGGCTACTGGTTTTCCAACCAAGCACAATTTGAAAAGTGATTAGAATGAGGACTAATACGCCACAACGCAAGATTGCATTTATCTTGACATTCTCACTTTTATCCACCTCCTCAACACTAACATCATAGCAATAGAATCGTCTAATGGTTTCAGGATTCTTCTTCTTATTCCATGCATTGGCTAGTATCACAACATTTTGATTTTGGACCTTAGATGCCTCAACTTTTTCATTCGAAAGACACTTGAGTTATGGATACTTGAGCAAAATTGGCTTTAATCTATTGTATGAACTTCTTTTCTTCCCGCCGGGTTTCTCTTGAGTATTAGCTAAGGCGCTGACTTGCAAATCATTACAAGTTGTAGTCTCGACATCATCTCGTGATCTTGACACTCATTCCTTTTAAGAGTCCTCCCTATTCATTAAATTGCTCCCTCATTACTTCCATATGCTCCCGGGATCGGTGTTTGATATTACTCATTGGAGCATGATGTTCCTCCCCTCTTCATTATTCTGTAAGCATATAAATGATAGGAGGGGCATAATAGAGAGCTTGAGAAGGAATAAGTATTTTGGAAATAGCTTCAATGACAATCATACCACCATATACACCATAAGTATGGCAGTGTTTCCATAAGTGAGGTCCTCCATAATTGATTGGATAGCAAAATATGAATACCCAACATTCAACTCATTTATATAACAAATGTCATGTTAAGAAGAGTGAGTTATAAGCACTTTTAAAAAAAGAAAAAATTAAAAATCTATACAATATACTATCTTTGAATAAGTGAAATAATATCCTAACCTACAAATGATCAAGCAATCTTCAAGTCCTACAATGGAGGAAAAAACGTGTCTCCAAGCACACGCAAATGCACGTGAATTGATCAAGAAAATGTAGGATTGTTAAGTCTACATATCGTACCAATAGGGACTTATCAATTTAATCATTATAAAGTTTTCACTTTAATTTCACTATTCTACAAAATAGTTAAAATGGGGATTATTTTGAGAAATTAAACTATCAAAACATTGAATATAAAACTAACTAAAAAAAATTGTGAGCTTGATTGTATTTCGATGATGATAAGATTCTAGGGCAATGACACTTGGTTGGTTTCAAGTTTAATGTTCAAGACATAATTACACTAGTATGATTCTTCATATGGTTGCTAGTTGAAAGTTCCTATCCCATTCCTTTCCACTATACCTAGCATCCAATAACTATTTCATGAATCCTAACGCCTATATCCCTATGGTGACAGGAGAACAATGAAACAACAATTATGCCTACTTATATTTCAACTAAACGGGGTTGAAAGGTATATCCCTATCCTCAACAACAACTTCTATCCTATTAACAATGGTTAAAGGGTCTTTGAATTCTCACTTTGTATTTATTTTTAACCCTTTCGATTCCCTTTCCCAAGTTTAATCGAAAGCCAACGGATTACTCACAAGGTGATCAATCTCATAAATAATAAATTAACATAAATAAATAAAAAAACCATAATTGAAGAATCAAAACTACATTAAATTAGTTCTCAAACATTCAATCATCCACCATGGACAAAACCCTAGAATATAAGTTTGGCCACACGTAGACAAGCAGAAAAATGAATACTTAGTTATCATCATATGAAAATACAAGTAAAGAAGCGAAAAACCTTGTGTAGAACTTTCTCTTCCTTCTAAATGGATTACAAGCCTCCATAAAAGAACTAAGGAATTGAAAAGTGTTCAAAGATATGTAACAAATGACCTAAGGCATGTATTTATTGATGAGCCTTCAAATAATGCTTCTTCCCTCCAAAACTTTACTTCAAAATAAGCATTTTTTGCCCTGAAATGACCCAGGCATGCCGCCCCACTTATCTCACGATAGAGTTAGTAAAATTTCCAACATTTTCCGTTTTGGAGAGGCCCTGGTATGCTTACCCCTCTATCTCACCAGGTTTGGTTCAAGTTTCTTCTAATGTTAAGGCTTGGGTGCGCCGCCCCCTCTATATCGCCAAGGTGTTTGTCAAATTTCTCTAAGTTTGGACACCTCTGACGTGGGGTGTCACTCATATTGCCAATTACTATGAAGCAAAATTCTTCTGAAGTTCAAGGGCTTGTGCAGCACCAATCTAATGTCTTATTTTCTATAGTTCTAGACTTGGTGCAGGTCGCCAGCCATAGCACCAGGCCCTTCAGCTACTCAAATCTTCACTCCCTTTATCATTTTGAGTCCATTTTGCTTAGTTTCCTGCTCAAATCAACTCAAATCATTTGTTATCACATAAAACACACACACATAAATATAAGTATAAATTAAGAATTATGAACTCAAAACATGATTAAATATGGGCCAAAACATGGAAAATGGACATAGAAATATGCCGAACATCAGTGGGCAGTTCTCCTTTGGCATATTTGATATATGATACTTATGAACATACCATCGATGTGATTGTATTAGTTTGTTTGTTGTCCTTTAGATATGAGACTATGACCTTACCAATGACGCAGTTATGTCAAGTTGGCAGATTTCCCTTTAGTTATGATACCTCTATGACGGCCATCTCGATAGTGCAGTATTGATTGACCATACTAGGTCATTATTTGATTAGGGACTACATAGGTTATGGATAATGTAGTATGACTTGGATGTGTGCTTACTTAGTTGAATACACATAATGTATCATATTTTGTACAAATATCAACTTCTAGAGTCGCAGGTTCTATCTAATCTCTAATTTGGTTTTTAATATCTTGAATGTATTCATGTTTGCAGTTTCAGTATTACATACCAATACATTTCATTCATGTGGATGTCCCTACGCCTTGGTACCTACGTTCGTGCCACAGATATAGATAGAGGCTGAGATTTCCAGTTGAAGTAGCGGTTCAAGAGTTCAGCGGATGTGTTGGAATGCTCCTTTCTTCTTGGAGCTAGGGTTTTATTTCTGCATGAGTTTGAGTTATAGTTATGGGTAGGATGAAGCCTTGTGGCAACCATTACTTTCAGTTTACTCTTTATAGGTTTTGTGGACTTAGTATGTATAATTTATTCAATTTATCGCTATGTCGGCTTTCTATTGCATGGTTTAGCATACTTATGGCCTTGTCAGCGTTTGAGTTATTTATTTGTTGTGTGGAGACCTTATGGGTCTAGATTATTACTCCAGTTAATTTTAGCAAGTGGTCTACTATCATGACCCTAACGTTCACCCGAATCGTAGACACGGGACAAGGGACCCCGAGAGACCCCAAGTCGATCCATTGCACATGCATACAACTAATCTCATTAAAATAAGCGGAATGATAATCATAAAAACATAGCGGAAATGTAATTATAGCATAACATCAGGAAATACTGGACATATACATAGGTGACCACTACATACTTGTTTGAAAACCTCTAATATATAAGATGGGTTGATGGGACAACATCCCCAATTAACCCGACCAATACTGGAACAGCCCTCGGAACATGAGGACTCACCAATAAGCTTAAAGCGTAAGCTGAGATGGACTAGAGGTTAGGATGAGCCTAAGATCTGGACCCTATATCATGAAATGAAATAGAATAGAAAGTATGCGGTTAGTACGTGGAATTCACTGAGTATGCAAGTTTGGTAAAATGGACATTTTAGAGTAAATAAAACTCATAAATAATATAAGAGAAGGACATTTTGCTTACATCAAAATCTTCGTAATAGAACATAAGGCTCAAGTCTTTCAAATAAATCATAAATCATTCATTATCATAATTGTAAGTAAACTTTATCAAAACATCACTTGAGCCAATAACATAGACATAACGATGCATAAGTCATGCGGAACAATGGGAGGACTCGTCATAACTAACACCATCTTGGTAGAGCCTTTCATGATGCCCCACTATCTCGCTCAAGTGGGCAGAGCCGACCCTGGCTTTCCAAGTGAAGGTCGTGCATTAGGCATGATAGCACATTTGAGGGGATCATTATCAATACATCGTATCGTTTAGAAACCCACGACGACACGTGGTTATGAGACACCGGCATAGTCCTTTTAATGCTGGGCTGCTCTGTGGTAGACACGGCTCCCTAAAATATTCATATTGGCTCATACGTAAATCAATAAAATCATGCATTAAGATTCGTTGGCTAAATTATAGAATTTATCATCATTGATCCACTTTAAATTAAAACATGCTTAGCAAATAATCATATGCCCTTTCTATCGGCCAAAATCATGAATCTATAAATCATGTAATTCGCTTCATAAATCATAAATCATTCTTCAACATGTGGGCATTGACCAATACTTCATCATATTAAATTCTTTCAAAATATGCTCATAAACATGGGTAACTTGAATTTCATGCTTTTCCTTAATCAATAAATTCAAATATTGCATATTTTAATGGTAAATCATAACTTTCATCAACCATCATCAAATGGGCATTTTATATTTAAAAAGCTTGAAACATGATTTAAATAATATAAAACCTGTCTATCATTCATAATTCAATAATTAAAAACTCAATTAAGTGTATCCATAAGAGAAATCATATTTTTATTTATTTGGGTAAACCCTTAGAACTTGAATAGGTGGCTTCATGATTTAAATCGAAATTTTAGCATGGGTGAGGAAGAATTCAACCGTCACAAACCCTACATACCCAGGAATGGATTGATTTCGAGGTTCCTTGAATATCCCTGAAAAAAATTGATGGAGAATTTGGGGAAGAATACATTGAATCACCCAAAAATCTTTCTAGCTTTTTGCATGAGAATAGCATGCATTACGGACTTAACCCATATTATCTCACTCAGAAAATACACAAAACGATGTAGTTTTAGGGTCTTACAACATGGAAAAGCCGAAAATGCCCTTAAAATTGTACAGAAAGCACTCAGGACGGACCAACAACCCGACCCAGCGCGCTTCGTTGCAACATACCCGCGACTAGTGATATCGAATTAGTTGGGTCGATGCATCATGACATCCTCAAATTCTTCCACGACTGCTTTTGTGATCAGTCGACACCAAAAGCGCCACCAAATTTCGGTTTGCTATTTCCCATTCTTAGCCATTTTTTAACAAATTGTCTCATCGAAGATCCCTGAACATCACCATTTCCAAAATAGATTCTTATATTTGCAGTTTCTCTATTAAAGAAGATCCTAGGCTCGCTGATGTATCAACTACAACACGGGATTGGTAATTATCTATTTTATAATTTTTGATAATTTTAGGTAATAAACCTAAGTCGCGCTTACATAAAAATAAACTGTAGAAGCGACAATCCAAACCACCACTTCACCAAAAGGTGCAATCAAATCCATCTTCTATTGTTCCTTAAGTCTTCATCCTATATTTCCTCTTCTTGAATTGAAATTGACTAACTATACAGAATTAAAGAATTTATGTTCTATCGCTCTTCCTGTTCTTCTTTAAGGCACACCAAATTCCAGATTTGCTACTTTCCCATTCTCAACCATTTTATAACAAGCTTGTCTCATCAAAGAATTTATTATCACCATTTTAAAAAAAAAGATTCTTACGTTTGCAGTTCCTCCAAACAATTAAAAGGCTCTTTTGTAAGTTTTTATATTTAACCCTCCCATTTCCCCTTAATGCTTTCATTTTTCGATCAAATGTTCTTTGCCATATTATATGGGACTTTCAAGGTTATAAATTTTGAGTGCTTTGTGATTTTCTAATTTAAATTATCCCACATTCTACTTGACATCTCTCCATCAGTTTTCCTTTGAAGCCTTTGAAATTATCCTTAGCGATACACAAAATTCCAGGAAAATCTCATTGGCCTATTGTATGCTACTTTTCCTTTTTCTACAATTTATTTTACTCTTCTAGAAATAAATATTTTCATGAACATTTCATTAACTTTGTTTTGTTCCTTACAGTTTGACTCCATATGTTTTGGTAAAAACATATATTTCCTCGCACTTTAATATATTCATGATTCTTACGGTATATGAATTTTCCAGAATTTCAACCTGACCAACATTAGTACATATTAAGTGTAACAATCCCGTGAATCTCTTAAAGCATAAGTGTTATTGAGAGAGAGTTTGTTTCTCTCAAGAAGTAAATTTACTTTTCTCTATTAGAAAATTTCTGTCTTAAACTATTTAACTTGTAATCTCCCACCAAACTTTATCACATTCAATGTCATTGCACCAATTCATTTAAATCAAAGCATTATACTTTATAACCGTTGCCATTATAAATACTTTGATTTTTATATATTGCTTGCATGCAGACATCCACTATAATAATCATCATCCATCACACTGTCACAAACCACCATTACTGAGTTACATGGTAATGGCTGTTAAATGGCATTTGTGATGCATGTTTATGTTTCGAGATAATAGATAAATATGTTTCAAAGAAGCTTTAAGAAAAATATGCCCACTTATTAAAACAAATCAATTTTTAGGAATGGATTCATTCAATTTTTCTCGGTGATTGTTTAACAACATCTGCGATTCAAATAAATATATAAGTAGTCGAAGTTAAGGTATGTTTCAAAAATACTAAAATACATACATCAGAAGTTTAAATAAAAAATCCAAAACATGAAATTCAATCTTTTAAAAAAAAATATGAAATTTTTAGTTCTATGTTTGAGATAACATGCTAAAAGTAGTTACTATATAATGTTGATTTATAAATCTGAATTGCATTATTTGGTTAGCAACAATAATGGGCTTGCACTAATGTTTCTAAACTTACTTAATTTAATTCAATGTTGAATTAATTTTATGGTCATACCATCGACATAGTATAAGGAAAAGGATTAGTCTTCCACGGTTAAGGATTACGCTCAAATTTACTCACTTGCCATGGGGTAAATCTCATTTTTCTCTTTTTGAGTATTTAAGATTTTCTTTTATATTTAGTTGATGTTTCATGTATCTTGATATTTTATATTCTCAATTAACGATTATCATGATTTGCTTAGCCCATGAACTCACGTAGGTATTATTATGAGCACTATATATGTTTTGGGAGTATTATCGGGCAAGGTAGGTTCGGGGCTGGAGTTAAGCCCGGATCTCATCAGACTAGATGCCACAGTGGTATATGGAAGGACCATTCCATGTTAGTCCCTGGCCCAAATGGCCATTTTCATGGTGATATCACACTTTCATGGTTCTACCCTTGGCAAGGTACGAACACCCTCCCGACTAGGGTTACAAGTCGAGCTTCATATATGTTCATATGAGGGTATGTCAATTAACAGAATCTCCCGATGTTCCTCATGATTTATACAGAAGTTATGATTATGTACATTGGCTCAATTCATATTGAATAAATCTGTTCTATTATGATTATGAGTATGTTATGTTACGAATGTTTTGAAAACCTTAAGCCATATGATATATCATTATGATTCACGATATGAGCACTTGGCGTCCTATCTTATGATCTTTTATGAATTTCATATATGTTTTAAACGTTTGTTTTACTTACCTTTCATACTCGGTACATTTTAAGTACTGACCGCATACCTTCTATGCTGTCGTTTCATGATACAGGTTCAGTTACTCAAGCTCATCCTCACCCATAGATAGTTTAGATTCTCTCTCGGCCTCTTGGTGAGTCCTCATGTTCCGAGTTGTATGTTCATCCTTTATGTTGTTCTTTCGGTTTCTGGATGTTGGATTAGTTGAGGTGTCCCATCAATCCATCCTTCATGTTTATAAAGGCTTATCAGGCTGCAGTTGTATTCATCCATATTATATAAGTCTTGTACTGATATTTACCTTTGGCTATGTTATGATTACGTTCTTATATTTTAAGTCTTCCGCTCATGTTATTGGATTAGAAGTATACTCATGCCATGGGTGAGCATGGGGTCTCTCGGGGCTCCTTGTCCCGTGTCTGATCAGGTATATGTTTTAAGGTCGTGACAAACTTGGTATCAAGTCATAGGTTGATGCGTCCTAGGGAGTACGAAAGTCGCGTTAAGTAGAGTCTTTTCATGGGTGTGAGCGCGACAACATGATGAAGAGACTACTAGACTTTTAGGAAATTTTCCCTTCTTTTCATGATCTATGTCATGCGATGAACGTCCTTTACTCTTCTAATTCGTGTTATTCGCGTTTGTAGAATCCTTACCTCCACATGGTAAATGCCGGGGAGTAATGATATTGGTAATGATCATGAGGGTGCCTGATGTTGAGCATCGGCCAGCTCCCACCCCTTAATGAAGAGCACGTACCAGAGCTAATCGCCTATGCTGAGTTTAGAGAAGTGATTCAGATGCTGGCATAGGCCATATTGCCAGTACGAGAATCAGACAATGGCGCATTTCCCTTGGAATGGGAATGCGGCGGCAGCTAAGGTGAGGGATTTATTAAGTATGAGCCCTCGGATTTCACGGGGTCCAGGGTGGACGGATCACATGATTTCATTGAGAGATTCTGAAGATCACCAGGTTATGCGGGTGAATAATGGGGAATGCGTTGGCTTGACCTCCTATCGGCTAATGGGGGAGTAGCACATATATGGTTAAGCAATGGAGAGATGTCGGGCGTAGTGCAGGACCAATAGTTTGGGATGAGTTTCACACTGCATTCATAGATCAGTTCTTTCCTCAGGAGATGAAGGAGCTCAAGAAGGCCAAGAGTTCGTGAATGCGAAGCAAGGTAACATATGCGTAGAATTATGAATTCAAATTCACCAGGTTATCTAAATATGCTTTGGAGTTGGTAGTGGATCGGCGGGCTGGGTGAGCCATTTTGTGCATGGAGTAGAAGGTTATTTGGACAAGGATTGCCGGATTGCCATGCTTCACCGGGACAGTGATTTTCCCATGTTGTATTGCATGCACAACTGATGGAGTCAGTCTATAGAAGGAAGAGAGAGGCCAAGAGGGCCGGGGCCAGAAACTGACTACGGGGTTTCTCGAGGCGGGACGGGGTGGACCCCGAGGTCAGCAATCTCAGCACAGGTCTATTGCTCAATCTCCATCATCAGCTGGCACGCCATCAGGTTCAGGGGAAACCAGAGGAGAAGGGATACAGGCTCGAGGGATCACGGTAGAATGCAGGTGGAGCACACTTTTCCAGTTTGTGTGAAATGCGGCAAGAGGCCCCGGAGGTACAGTGGCGCGGATCACTTGTTTCCAGTGTGGAAAACTCGGACACATGATCAGAGATTTCCCTTCAGTCAGTTCTACCACTCCAGCAAGCCCCCTCAGCATGGTGCCTCAACTAGTTCGGTAGGTGGTCAGCCCAAAATAGGTTTATGCCTGAGTGCCTCGTCGGGAGCGGGGCTTCGCCGGATAGTCACGGGTATGTTACCAATCTTCCATATTGATGCTTATGATTTGTTAGATCTAGGATCTACTTTGTCTTTGTGACCCCTTACATTTGCTAGTAGTTTTGGAGTTAGTCACAAATTACATGGAAGCCATTCTCAGTATCTACTCCAGTCGGTGAATCGGTAGTAGCTACCATCACATTGTTGCATGGGTTACCTCAAGACTTAGTAGAGATGTCCATGACTGACTTTGATATCATCTTGGGTATGGATTGGTTATTTGCATGTTCTGTTTCTATTAACTATAGGACGATCTGGTGAAACTTTTATTTTTGGGTGATCAGTTCACGGAATGGAAAGGTAATTCCATTTGTACCCGGTCAGTCAGTATATTTCATACCTTGAGGCTAGGAAAATGATCTCTAAGGGTTTCATGTACTACCTAGTTAGAGTTAAGGATATAGAGTCCCGAGACCCGACTATTCATTTCAATTCCCGAGTGGTGTGTGAGTATCGGGAGGTTTTTCTGGGCTCAGTTTTTCAGGTGTTCCTTCGGAGAGGAAATTGATTTCAGTATTTATCTATTGCCCAATATGCATCTATCTCTTTTCCTCACTTATAGGATGGCTCAGCCGACTAAAGAGTTAAAACTGATTGAAGGACTTGTTGGATAAGGATTTCATTAGATAAGTAAGTCTCCATGGGAATTGTACCCATTCTATTTGTTTAGAAGAAGGATAGGTCCCTTCGAATGTATTGATTATCGGTAGCTGAATAGGTCATTGTCAGAACAGGTACCCCTTGCCTATAGTTGATTTACGGCCCGGCTCAGGGTGCCGAGTATTTCTCGAATATTGATCTCGAGATCCAGGTATCACCAGCTCAGGGTTCAGGAGAGTGACATCGAAACTGCTTTCAAAACTCGGTATAGTCACTATGAATTTGTTGTTATGCCTTTAGGTAGCAATGCCCCTGCGGCTTTCATGGACTTGATGAACGGGGTGTTCAAGCAATATCTAAACATGTTCGTGAGTCTTCGTGTTCATCGATGATATCCTTATACTCTCAGGCAGGGGCATGTCGCTCACTTGAGAGTAGTGCTTCATACCCTCAGGATCATCAGTTGTATGCAGTTCGGCCAAATGTGAGTTTTGGTTAGACTACGTAGCATTCTTAGGTCATGGTATCGAGTGAGGGCATATAGGTAGATTCTCATAAAATCAAGGTGGTAAGGAATTGGCCCAGACCGGTGAGCCCATTAGATATCAGGAGCTTTTGGGATTAGCGGATTACTACGAGTTGTTAAGGGTTTCTCATCTATTACGGCACCTTTGACCAAGTTGACTCGGAAGAAGGAGAAGTTTCCATGGTCGGAGGCTTGTGAAAGCTTCCCAGGTTGAAGACCCGACTCACTTCAGCACCAGTGTTGACTTTACCCCGAGGAGGTATGGATGGATTTGTTGTTTATTGTGATGCTTCGATAGTCGATTGGGATGTTTGTTGATGCATCATGGGAAAGTAGTAGCATATGCCTCGGCTGACTGAAAGTTCCGCGAAAAGTGCAGCCCATGATCTTGGAATTTGCCACGGTGGTGTTCGCATTGAAGATATGGCGGCATTACTTGTATGGGGTCCACGTGGACATGTTCACGGATCAGGAAGCTTTTGCAATAGGTGTTCACACGAAGGATCTCAATCTTCGGCAAAGGAGGTGGTTGAGTTATTAAAATACTATGATATGAGTGTTCTTTACCACCCGGGCAAGGCTAATGTGGTGGCGGATGCACTTAGTAAGCTCCCTATGGAGAGTGTGTCCCACGTGAATGAGGAAAGAAGGAGTTGGTGAAGGATGTCCACCGGCTTGCAAGATTGGGGATTAGATTGATCGACTCTCGTAGATTCGCGTGTTATTGTGCAGAATGGCTCAAAAATCATCCTTGGTGGTTGATGTCAAATCTAAGAAAGATGAGGATCGATATTGGGAAAGGCGAAGGAGGCGAGTGCGGAGTCAAAGGTGAGTTTTCTCCCGAGGGAGATGGTGTGCTATGATACCGGGGTTGACTGTGTTTCGGACATGTTGATAATTTGAAAGTTCGGATATTGCATAAGGCACTGGTACAGATATTCTATCCATCCAGGATCCACGAAGATGTGCAGGACTTGAGAAATCTATTGGTGGGATGGTATGAAGAAGGATATTTGCGGTTGCCTTTGAATGTCCAAGCGTACGGCCAGAGTGAAGTCGAGCATCAAAGGTAGGGGACGTACTTCAGAACAATAGCATTCCCACATGGAAGTGCAGAAGAGATTAACATGGATTTCATTACAGGTCTACCTCGTACTCCATAACACTATGATTCTGGCCAGGTAGTGGTAGACAGTTCAACATTGTACACTTTGCTCGGTCAAGACCACGGATTCGGCGGATGGTGCTGGGATTGTATATTCGGGAGTTGTTTTGACTTCATGGAGTTCCCTTGTCTATTTCAGACTGAGGTACCGGTTTTACCTCCCAGGTTTGGCGGTCTTTTCAGAAGGACTTGGGACTCAAGTCAAAGCTCGGCCCACAACCTTTCATTCTCAAATGGATGGCCAAGCCCGAACGGACAATCAGACTCTTGAGGACATATTGAGGGAATGTGTAATGGATTTTAAGGGTAGTTTGGATGATCATTTGCCCTTAATCGAGTTTGCCTGTCTGCCAGTTATCACTCCGATTATCCAAATGGCACCGTTGGAGCTCTCTATGGCGGAGGTGTAGATCTCCCATCGGATGGTTTGAGGTTTGTAAAGGCGCTATGATAGGGCCGGATTCGGTTCACGGGCGATGGTGAAGGTTGATTGATAAGGGGCCAGGTTGAAACGCTCAAAGTCGTCGAAATCATATGACAATGTGAGAAGAAGATTTGGAGTTTAAGGTGGGTGATTGGGTATTTCTAGGTATCTCCTATGAAGGGAGTCATGCGGTTCGGAAAGAAAGGAAACTCCCGCTATGTTAGCCCCTCTTAGGGTTGTGAGGAGAGTTGGCAAGGTAGCGTATGAGTTGGACTTGCCCTCGTAGTTATTTTTAGTTCATCCAGTGTTTCATGTGTCACTTTTGAAAAAGTGTTTGGGTGATCTAGCTTTATTAGTCGGTGACGAGCGTTGGTGTAAAGACGGCCTCGGTTATGAAAAGTACCGTGGAAATATTAGAACGTCAAATCCGTAAGCTAAGGAATAAATAAGTAGCTTCAGTTAAAGTATTATGGAGAAATCAACATGTTGAAGGAGCTACGTGGGAAGCCAAAGCGGATATGATGGCTGAATCTGGAAACACACATTCTCTGCAAACTGATTTCGGTTTGAGGTATCAATTTTTTCCCTAAACCTCTAATTAGTTTTTAATGTTTAGTTCATGCATATAAGTTATGTTTTTGATGGTAAATGTATGTGATGTCTGAATTTAGTTAAGTTATGTAGTTTTTTCCCGGAGGTAGTCAAGCCATCGTTCGGCTTAAATGATCGGTATTCGTATGGTGATAGCTTGTTTATGAATTTTACGTATGATTTCAAACATTCAGGGCGAATGTTCCCAAGGGGGAATGTTATACTCAAAACCCAAGGATCGAACCCGGAAATTTCAAACGAGAGAAAAACTAAAGTGCATGGATCTCAAGGCTGACTAGTGAGGTAGGTCGTGAGGAGTGACACGAGTCGTGAGGTGACTCGTGATCAGCAAGGTTAGAAGGCTCCAGGTTGGGGGAGGCCACGGGCGATCCGCAGTCATGGTCAGGCTCTCACGACTCGTGAGGTCCCCCGGGGTCTACCTTGGATGTTGGCAAGGTTGGAAAGGTCGAGTGAGGCCACGGATGGTGACCACGGTCGTGAGGTCTAACCTCACGACTCGTGAAGTCACCCATAGGTTGGAGTGTATGGTTGGTCAAGGTTTTGGGCGATGGGGGCCATTGTTGGTGACACTAATCGTAGTCAGCCACTATGATTCGTGGGATCCCCCAATGATTTTGGAGCAATGAGCATGATGGATCAGGCACGGAGTCATGCCCTTGGAAGCATTTCGTGGGGTCCCTCGTGGGGATTGGCAGCAATTTCTGAATTTTTAGTAAGGGTGTTTTCATCAATTCCCTGACTCCTAAGGCCTAAACTACGTCGTTTTAAGGTTTGAATGGGGTCTTTTAAGGGGGGTTAGTTCCTTATTAATCTGATTCATGCATGTAAGGGTATAGAGAGGAGATTAGAAGGTGATTCACGGTGTTCTTTCTCAATTCCTCTAGAATTTCATCTTGGGCTATGTAAGCGAAGTTGAGAACCAGATAATCCCAGGTATGTAAGATCATCAATGGGTGAATTCTTCCACACCCATACTCCTACACTATGATTTTATTTAAAATTTATCAAAAACTCATTGGGTTTTGTATTTGATTATATAAAATCTAATGATTTAATTATGGATTTTGTGATTTTGAAATATTATCATAATCTATGAATTTTGATCATCTTTTGAGATTTAAATTGAGTATAATATTGTTTGATTTTGATTTTCTAAACAATTGAACTTAATTATGCATGCCCCATAATGAATCAATTTATGATTTATTTAAATTGCCCAATTAACATTAAAATTTTAAAAAATTAAGTTTTAAATTATGAATTTTTTATTTTTTTTGTTTTTTTAATTGTTTGTTTGTGTTTGTTTTTGGTTTTTTAATTTTATAATTTTATGATTTTGAATTATGTTTTGGCCGACACGGGCCTCGTATCATGTCTAGATCACATGTTCAAGCATGTTTACGATTATCATGATATAACACTAGCCCATGAACTCACCTATGTATTATGATACTATATATATTTTGAGAGTAGTATCAGACACCGAGTAGGTTCAGGGCTTAGGCTAAGCCAGTCTCATGAACTATGTGCCACCGTAGGTATGTCGGGACCCTTTCATGTTAGTCCTAGGCCCGAATGACCCTTTTCCTTGGTGATATCACACTTTCCTTGGTTCTACCCTTGGCAAGTTACGAACACCCTCCCGACTAGGGTTACAAGTGCGACCTTCGTAGCTGATATCATGGATATGTTGGTCAAGATAATCTCCCACTATTCCTCCATGATTTATGCAAGTTATGATTGTGTATGTTGGCTCAAGTCATGTTAAGTAAATATTTTCTATTATGATTATGATTATGTTATGTACGAATGTTTTTGAAAACCTTGAGTCATATGATATTTCATTATAATTCACGATACGAGAATGAAGTCCTACTCTTATGATCATTTACGAATTTCATATATGTTTTAAACGTCCATTTTACTTACCTTGCATACCATTACATTCTAAATGTGACCCATTACTTTCTATGTTTGTATCATTTCATGATACGGTCGGTCTGAGCTCATCCTCACCCATAGATGGTTTCAGATTCGCTCTGAGCGCTCTTGAGTGAGTCCTCATATTTCGAGGGTTGTATGTTCATCCTTTATATTTGTTCTTTCGGTTTTTGGATGTTGGATTAGTTGGGGTTTCCCATCAATCCATCTTTCATATTTAGAGGCTTATCCCATTTGCAAGTTGTATTCAGCCGTATTGTATGATCTTGTACTGATATTTTCTTTTTGGCTGTATGTTATGATTACGTTCTTATATATTAATTCTTCCCGCTCATGTGATTGGATTAGAAGTATGCTCATGCCATGGGTGACATAGGAGTCTTTCGGGGCTCCTTGTCCGTGTCTCACGATCCAAGTGTATGTTTAGATGAGCCATGATTCGAGGCTCAAAAGACTATAATCATACAATTAACCCCATAAATCAATAACTCAATAATTATTGGAAGATAATGAAGGTGCATACGCACCATGTTGCTAGCAATCCATAGTCTTAGATCGATTCATCTCATTAATTACGTAAAATAAAATTTGTTATTTCTTTGGTTACTTGTTCATTAGTATTTTATTTTATTTTAATTTAGATAATTATAAATATATGCTAGATTCAATCGTCTGAATAAACAAATTAGCATTAGTTCAATTTATTAAACTAATTAATCAACAAGCTCATGGATACGATATAATTTCAAATCCTATGTTACTCATATGACCATGTACACTTGCATGTGAGGTAGACTCGAACAATCACATTTTTAAAATTATGTCTCATAAAAAAGTATTTGGCATCACCTTTCCTTCATTTTCGGTGATTTTCAAAAAATGTAATAAATGTGTCGGTTAAGTAGGGATAAATCTAAGGTCAAAATTAGGATAAATACGGAAGATTTTACACATGTTGATAAAAATTTTCCTCCTCCATTTTCATGATATAAATTCGGATACTGTTTTAGATAATAAAACCTTCGAAAGACAATATGAGAAATTTGAAGAGGAAATAGAAAAATAAGTAGAAGAAAATGGGTGATGACACTTACCAACTAGTCCGGTAACCAAAACTCCAATTCGGACTCATAATCGGTCTAGACTAACATTCCCTTTTGTACCTCCTATAAGGGTAAGGCCAATGTGCAATGTCCAGAGGTAACAACTACGCGGTTATTAGAACTTGAATTTTAAAGCTAGTAAAGTATTAGAATTATGTACGCCATTTAGAAAAATTTTAAAAAGTTTGTACTAAGGTGAAAATCTTTATATGAAATGTTGGAAGTTGCTTATATTTTTCAAATACCTGTACAAATGGTGTTTTAATGCACACAGCAATGACCTTTGAACAAATTATTCAAATTGATTGGGATAAAATTTTACAGGGCAGTAACTTTTTAAAGAGTGTTTTATGCTGCTAAATAATAATTTTACGAAAAAAAATTTTCTACTATTTAACAAATTTTATATTATATTTTAATTCTTTATTTCAGTTTAATTTACTAAACATAAAAAAATAGAAAAGTTTAAGTCTGTCATTATAAAAAAAATCAAAAAATTTAATTTTTTTTCCTTATTCCCTCAAATTTATTTGAATGCTTCTCTATTAAACTCGTGTTTAAAATTACAAGGTGCAAAAGGAATGGTTGCTAAAATTTATAAATATTTAGAAATTATTTGAAACTAAATGCCCAACTCTAGAATAATGTCAGAATAATATATATGTAAATGCTATATTTATTTTTGACAAGTTGAAAATTCATGAATATAAATGGCGATATAGACGCTCTTGAAACTTCTAAAGCTAGAATAGATGATACTTTTTATTTTGTGATAAAATATATTGGTTTTGATTATTTTGGTAGTGAATATGATATTGATTCTTAGTTTAATATGAGAATGGAATAAATTAAGGATGAAGATGACAATGACAACTTTTAACCTGACCAGACATGTGCGTCAACTCACATTTCAATCAAGTTTAGTAGTTTTGGAGGCCGCTAATACAACAAGATTTCAACTCGAGACCACATACTCATTAGCAAAAGGACAACCTGGAGATATCTGTTTTATTCCGATATTGGATCCAGCGATGACGAAGAAATTTCCAGACAACCGAGTTAACCACCGGAAAAGAAGAATATAGTAAAATACTTAGTAATAATGGTGTAGTGACACTTAGAAAGTTATGACCGTCAATCAATATTGCCAGTTACAGAAAAATTTTGAACATTCTAATCTTACATAATAGCCAAAGAAAGTTTAAAGAAAGTTAGCTCAAAATTTGCTTATAATTATACGAAACACAAAAAATGCTATATAAGAGCATATAAATATTAGTATGATAATTTGATTCCTAGTTCAAAGCAGAACCCTTCAGGAAAGGTGACAATGTAAAATTAGATGCTCTTTTCATATTTTATAATATAAATGTATTATTGTATTTACAATTTGAATAAAATTAAAAGCATTGGTGATTTTTCAGTAATATTATCTTACTTGATTTATTATATAGTTATATTTAATATAAGTCTTAATTATTAAAGAATTTAAATTAAGTTGGAACTTTAATAAACTTATAATTTTCATGACTTTAAATTAATCATTTCTTATTTCTTAGTATTCTAGATTTTTAATACTTTACTTTATCTTTTACTTAGATATATTTTTAGTCATACTTTAAATTATTTTAAATATTTACAAATACTAAGAAAGGTTTTTAATTTTTTTTATAGATGAATTTAAAAATTATATTCAATATTAAGTTTGAATTTTTATTTAAATTTTATCAACTTTATTAAATTAATATATATATATAATTTAAATAAAATTTTTGAAAAAGCTTATGAACATTTCCCGACCCATCTCGTCCCGTCCCTTTCATGGCGGATGGGATGGGACAAGTTCATCCCGCCGTAGCTCTGCCGGGCCCGGTTTAGGTCCCCCTCCTTCCCAAATTCTGTCCTGTCCTGTTTGGTGAAAAAATTTCGCCAGCCCGTTTCGTCAGTCTTTTGACACCGTCAGTCTAAAGGCCCCGAGATTGTTTTTGTCTCAACGCGTGTTTAATCATCACGGCTTAATGATTTTCTGTCATGATTTTTCTGTCATGTATCCTTCATCTTACAACATTTTGATTGGCAAGCTATATATCTAGTTGTAGAAGTGCAGAATCATTAATACTGAAACTGTTTTTATAATCAAATTGTTTAACTCTGCACCATTTCTCATGATAGATCAGCCAATAATGTAACAGAAACCATCAGTGTTATAGTTGGTAAAAAGATCATATATAAAAGATAAATAAACAAAATGCTTGTATATATTTAGATAATGGAGAACATGGGTTTTAATAGTCACACAGAGTGGTTTGAGGTATTGAAAGATTTTCCCAATTTGGGTACAGAAAGGAAATTTATGAAAATCAAAAAACATGCGCCTGCGAGGCTGTGGTCATTTATAGATTTGACACATACCTGATTAGAATTAACACTTGCAATGCTTTGCTCCCCTACCATAATACCTAACATTCAAAGAGCTCACCAATTTGTGCTTTTATCCAGCTCACATGTTCTTTTTATTAGTCTTTTAGAACATATTGATCCAATCAATTCAAATTTATAACATTAGACTCACTAAGAGCATTACAATGCTAACTATCAAAAAGTTTATTTTTAGTACTTAAATCTGAGATTTCTAATTAAAAATGAAGTTGTATCAATCATTCAATCACTGTACCCTTGGCTGCTCCACGGAGGCCACATTTTTGCTGATGATGGATTTTACCAGGAATTGTTTTTCCATTTTCTTTATACCATCTAGTTGTTACCTTTTCCGTATTAAGTTTTGATGCGGTTCACTTGGTCACCATTATATTAGCCATGAAACAACACGATAGTTTACAAGTATTCTAGGGATGTTGAAAAGTTTAATGGTTACCCTATGGGAAGGACACCTTAAGGCAATAAGGATAGAAATGTAAAGCAGTAAAGTAATTACAATATTTTTCCCAATATATTCCATTCATAGTACTTCAGTTAACAATCATCTACATCGACTGACCAAAATAACTGGAAGACAAACAGAAAATAATAAAATAATACATTATGATGTCATAACTGGAAGACACGACAGAATAGCACAACAGCAACATTTTCTTTGTCACATATCAAGTCTCAAAACCCTGACATATATGTACTGAATCAATGAGATGAAAAATAGAAGCACAAACACCAATAATGGTTTTTTATATACCAATAAGGCTAATGGTACCATAATCATCTTGAAGTTAAGGACGATTATTTCCCTTAAATTTTAAAATTAAACGTACGGCAGCTAATAAATCATTTCTCTAATAAACTGTTATCAGGCTTGCCTACCATTTTTTGGGAAATAACTTACCTACCCTCAGTGTTTACCAAAATCACATAATTTACATAGTTAACTACTATTTTCTTTGTCTCAATTTACGTGACATACTTTTCTTTTTAGTCAGTCCCGAAAAGAATGACATATTTATACATTTAGTGATCGTTTGGTAGAGTGTATTAGAAAAAATAATGCAAGCATTAACTTTGTGTATTACTAATACCTTGTTTGGTATATTTTTTCAACTTATGTATAGCTAATACAAACATTAGTTATACACTATTTGGTATTAAGCTATGTATAACTAATGCATTAAAAACCATGGTATTAGTATTGCAATGGTTGTTAATGCATGCATTAGCATGGTTAAAAACATAATTGTCCTCAAAACTTTTTCCACATCCTTTCTATCTTATTTGTGGAGGGTATTTTTATGAATAAATAATTTTTTAAAATAAATCATTCAATAAATGTTATTTTAAACACACTAAATCAAATACTGCATAAAAAATAACTTCAGCATAACTAATGGAAGCATAACTAATACCAACATTACCAATGGAAGCATTACTAATACACATTATTTAGCATTACTCTTATACACTCTACAAAACGATCGCTTAGTAATAATGTAACTTTGAAATACCTATTTCACCCTTAATGAAATGATTTATAGTCACACAAATATTTATGAGTTGTTTTAAACCACAAGTTTCAAAAGTTCTTTTATATTTCTTAAAATCCATGTTCGTTAAACTACATCACATAAATTGGGACAGAGGGAGTAGATATAAAACACAGTAATTTAAATGAGAGAAAGTGTATGGTGACTCTTCCTTGTCTTGACTGGTTAGCCTAGGCCTTTTCAGCAACATTGCTTCTCTGACTGATTTCTTTAGTGTTTAGCACAGGTTTAATTACGAACTCCTTAGGTTCAATACATGAGGTTTTCACTAATATTAGCTAGGTGGTAAAATAAATATGTGAAAATGCTAAAGCAAGCAACAAGAATAAAATTCATACAGTCGGAAAAAAGAAAAGAAGAAAAAAATTAGACCATAATGTCTTGTCAGAGAGCTCCACTTATGTAATTATCAAACATAATATGGTTTACTCTTGACATTAATCAACCATGCAAATCATTACAAACATTCTCATCTTCACTTATATAAACACGCCTAAAAATTGAACATCAAAGACTAAAAAGAAACAAGCTTTCCCTTTGGTTCCTAAACAACCTTCACTCTTAACACGTACAACCCCAAATATAGTATGTAATTGCAAAGAAGTTTTAAACTTACTTTTAACAAGGGAAGGAACGGTCTGAGGCAACTTCAGTTTCCACTTCCCTTCTATGGAAATTACGGTGACAGCCACAGGCTGCACAAGTAAGGGCACCGGGAATTCCTTCCTCACCACATGGCATGAATTCCCGGCACCCATCAACCGCGTAACCACCAATACTTGCAGCATGGTTCTTCTGGCACTCTCTGTATCTCACTATCCTAATAGTAAAAGATGAGTTTGCCGAGTCATCCTCTGACAAGTCCTCCTTTTTCAGAATCAATTCATAACGTTTTCTCATCTCTCTACTTTAGTTGGTCCAAAAAAAAATATTCTCAGCTAAAACAGACAACAGAGAGCATATGTATGGGAGAGAAAATTCTCAGCTAGCTACACTCATAATCTTTTTCCATTAACAAACCCTAACCCTAGAAGGCATATTTATATAGCAGCCTTGGTAGTAGTATAATTTTTTTTGTTTTTTGTTTTTTGGGTGGGTTTGTCCTGGCTAACTGTACCAAGTAAAAGTTGACACATTAATTACACATTTCTTTCGTCTCTTCAGCGCTATCAATGTATATTTATTTATTCGTGTCAGTCTCACTAGGTAAATTCTCGAATGATCGTTGTGAATTGATTGCTCAACTTCCAATTTCGTATCAAATTTTCTTTGCTTAAAAGGGATTTAACGCTCAATAATTTTTGAAAATCAAACTAAATACAGATCATTATTACGTAGTGTTTCCATAATTAGGCCTGTAATAGTGACTGGTTTCTTATAAAGCGACATGATAAGCTTGCTTTTATTTAGGATAAAATGAATGTGGTCTATACAAGTCCTTGGGGCATTATTTATAATTAATCATATTCCAGCTTCGGAAAGAAATTTCTACAGTCTAATCGAAAATATAAACTTGGTCACAATACCTAAAAAAGGAGTTCATTATACCGACAATGTAAATATTTTTTTTTAATATATTAAATCACCTA
>JACEIK010000862.1:341520-352616 GCA_018107945.1 Datura stramonium
TGTTTTAGACCACAAATTTTAAAAGTTTTCTCATATTTCTTAAACTTTATGTCCAAACAAAGTAAATCATATAAATTGGAAAATAAAAAATAAAAAATTGTGAACCAAACATCTCAATCTAGTTTACAATCGAAGTGTTCACAATTAATGGTGACAGATGCATTAAAAAGATTACTTCAAGTTGAGAAGCCAGAAGCAGTACTTTTTTCTTTCCCCATCTTTAGACATACAGAAAATTAGGCCTCCTTTTTTTCTCTTTTGATTTGACGAGACAATATGTTTGGTAATGGTGGAGAACTAACTAAATGGACCTAAATGTTTTTCACCCATTTTTGCTACATATAGTTTGATCGACTATCGTCTTTCCTATGCTTCTCTCCCAAAATTGAATTTGGCTTCGAAAGAGCTCCTATTTTCCACAAATTTGGAAAGTTGGTAACCTGGTTATCAACTTTTTCAAACTTTAGGCACTAGTATGAAACAGCTAATCCTTCCAGCAACACTTTTTCTGTTATATTTATATATAAAGAAAATCCTCTTACGTCATTTTGTTAGGTGTGCAAGAAATGTTCCAAATTTAAAGTTTTCTGAGACAAAAAGATATAATTATAAAATGGATAGGAATTAATACTCTTAATGGGGTGATGCATTTTCAGAAACATCTAATAGATTTGGGTCAAAGTGATCATATAATATTATATTAATGGTTGGAGCTATTAGAGCACTTTCTGCACCTGTTTATCCATAAGAAAAGAGGTCATGATAACCGGCAAAGTTTCCTTCGGCCCCAAGAATTTATAGCACAATTGGCGCAATGAATTTA
Source organism: Datura stramonium (assembly GCA_018107945.1). Lineage (NCBI taxonomy): Eukaryota > Viridiplantae > Streptophyta > Magnoliopsida > Solanales > Solanaceae > Datura > Datura stramonium. Next base: position 342,344 of record JACEIK010000862.1, read on the forward strand.
GCTCCAACTTTGGGAGCTCTTCAATGGTAGGCTTAGCCAGAGGGATGGACCGATTTTCAAGATCAAATGATAATTTTTTTGACTTGTGGAAATAATATACAAGCCCTTCAAGAAAGTTCACTACTTCCTCATATCCTTCAACATCATCAGTTGGATCCTAAGTTTCCATAATAGTAGCCAAGATTTTTATTCAAGTTGCCTTCCTCCATACTTAGGTCTTGTGCTTCCTCCATATCTTCTAGCACATCAAGTACAGATATACATGCGAACTCCCTAGACAATTTTATTCCTCTATCAACTTTAAATATGACTTTATCATCATTCACTTGGAAATTGATCTCATTTCATTTTGAATCAATAACAGCTCTGCAGATAGCAAAGAATGGTCGCCCAATATGATAGGGACCTCAACATCAATGGCACAGTTGAGAGTCACAAAGTCGGCTGGGATCATGAATCTTCCTACATGCACCAAAACATCGTCAATAATCCCTATTGGTTATTTGATTGAACGGTCAGCCTCATGCTGGTAGGTCGAGGAAAGCTTAGTCCGGTGCTTTTGAAGATAGAAGGAGGCATTAGATTGATGCTTGCCCTATTGCCACATAAAGCTTTGGTGAAATTTTTACATCCTACCATGCATGGGAGAGTGAAAGCTCCGGGATCACCTTTCTTATTTACTAATGAGTCTAAAATAATGGCACTAACTCTGTATGTAATGGTGACTACCTCATCTTTGAGTGTTCTCTTCTTTGTCACTAGCTCCTTGAGATATTTTGCAAATCCTATCATTTCTTTGGAAGCTTCCATAAAGAAAATACTCAAGGACACTTGCCTCAACATGTCAATGTACTTATCCATTCTTATGTCGTCATGATTCTTTACCAACCAGTGAGATAAAGAAGGAGGAGGAATAGGGAGTTCTGGTAAGGTATAGAAGCCTCCACCTTTTGCTCCTTATCCTCTTCCTTAGTAGAAGTATCAAACACCACCTCCTCATGTGCTTCTTCATGGTGGGAGTGATGAGTTGGTAATTACTAACTCATTCAGCTTTTTAAGCATGAATTATTGCTTTGTTTCCACAAAAAATTGGAAGGTTTTATGTCTTTTCACTTTATTTGTGCAGGTATTTACTTAAACAAGGAAAATGGAGAAATTGAACTAAAAGCACCTGCTGGAGGTAAAAAGGATATGCGTATTGTACATTGGAACCTGCGTTCACATTGCACAGGTGCCACATAGATGGCACTGGAAGATAAGCTAAGCTAAACTTGTAGAGTGCAGGTTGGAACCTGCGAAACACAGGTGCTAATGCAAATGGTGTCACGATCCGAGTTGGGACCCGCTAGAATCATGAATGACTCCAAGTCAATCCATGACATGTGCATAGTAACTCAAGTACATAAATTAAAATGAAAACTTAAAACTTAAATACGAATAAGCAGAAGTATGAATATCATAAAACATATATCAAAAGAACCATCATAATGCTAAATCTCAAAGTTGAACATACTAGTCTATGTCTGAAAAACCTCTACTATTTGATGAGATGCTGGGATAACCCCTAACTATCTCCAAGTTTGAAACTAAGCCGACATGATCAACATAGCTAAATTAATGTCCCTGGTAGATGAGGACTCACCCAATAGGAGCTAACTAGATTGATAGAGAAACAAGCTATCGGCGACACTGAGCTGGATCACCTAAACCTATATCATAAAACGATATAACATAGAGTATGCAGTCAGTACTTTGAATGTACTGAGTATGTAAGATACGTAAAACATACTTAGTAAATGTTAACTGAAATCATGCATATAAATATAAATCAAATAGATCATGAGAATAAGGACTGCATGCTGAAAACTGTATTTGAGACATATATAGTCATAAGCTGATGATTATCATAACTGAACATAGTGACCTAAGATTTAGGAATAGAAATCATATGACTTGTCATAGCTAAAATTATAAGTAAAAGCCCATAAACTAATCATTGAGTCAAATCTGCTGCAAAACATAATATCATAAGTCATGAACATGAGTAACTGAAATCATGAGAAACAATGGAAGACTCGTTATAAATGACACCATTACAATAGAGCTTACTTGATGCCCCAACTATCAACTTAATTGGCTGAAGCAATCCAAAACCTTTCCAGGGCTAAGGACGCTAAACCATGATATCGATATCAAGTTGAGACCCCTTAGGTCGGGGAAAGACTCTCTTGAGAGGTCCCAAACATGTACACATATATTTAGTTTGGCACGTAATTCTGAGATCGGGAAACATTGGACCCCAAGCCTGCTGGGTTCTAGACACTACTCCCAAAAATATGCATAGTGCTCATATCATTTTTTAACAAAGATGAAATCATAATCATATGCATAGTTCTCACATCATTTTTCAATGAAGTTGAAATCATAATTACATGCATAGCTTGAAATCTGAATATTGGGAGTCTTGACTCCAAACATATCATAAGTTGTATTAGGAGTATTGACTCCAAACCATATGATAAGCTGATCTTATTAACCTTGGATAAATCATAAAAACATACTTAACTTGTATAGGCTTGCCCAAATCATAAAATCTTGCATACATAAAATAGACTTCATAAATCATAATCATGAAATTATAAGTGGGGAGTTCATAAACATTAATTCATGCTAGATGTCTCATCATACTTGAAATCATGAACCACAAGCTTGACTTTTTCATAAAACTTGCATAATAGGACATAATTTTTAATAACTTGAAATCATGAATTTACAACCAAATTGATGATAAAATCTGCCCATCAGACTTTAAAACATACTTTAGAATAGGAGGGGATTAGACCCATAAACATATCATAGAGAATTTCACAAAATTGGGATAAAATCCTAGAAATCAATACACTTAATTAAGAACTTGAATTCATGAACTTGAGGAGAAATTTAGGCATGAGGGTGGAAGGATACCCTCATTCACAATCCTACATATTTGGGTAAGTTGATTTCCAAACTAGCCTTGGAAGCCCAAGAGAATTGGGGAAGAAATTGGGGAGAATTTTAGCTTGATCTTGAAAGAAAGTCTCAAAATCTTGCATGAATAGGAGTCTAATGACTTAGAATAGGCAAAACCCTATTAAAAAACTCCTTTCAAGGCTTAAAATGATTAGGAAGTTAGGAGCTCAAGAATTACAAAAATGCCCTTAATAATTCGTTTGGAGAAATACTCATTACTAGTCATATGACCCGTACCACGAGTCATACCACCAACCTATGACTCGTGATTTCCTCCTGTAGCTAACCATCCCAATTTCTCCAACTCTCTGATTATTTCCACGGATGCCTACTATGACTAGTAGTTCCCTACTACGAGTCGTACAATCACTCGTATGACCAGCACCTCGTAACCTAGTAGCATGCTACGACTCCGTGACCACGAGTCATACAACTAAATCACGACTCATGGTGTGGACTCGTATTTTGGGGGATGAGCCTCTAAACCTTCCCACGAGTCTTCCTACGACCCATACCAGCTGACCACGACCCGTACCATCAGTTGTACTGTGAGAAAAATTGCAGACTCCTCTATTGAACATATTCAACTTTCTAAACCTAGTCTTAGAAAATTTTGGGGTGTTACATTATCTCCCCTTGGGAACATTCATCGTCGAATGTAGATTAAGCGTACTGAAGGGCTAGGGAAAGAAATGTAATCCAAAAACTGAACAAATGAAGCTAAAAACTGATGGAGTGACTGACTCCAAACTAATACACATGACTGAACTGAATTCATGAAACATACATACATGCAAGGATATGAAAGAAACTTAGAGACATGAACTTGACATGAAACTGAATAGAGTACTAAGGAGGAAACTGATACCTCATGCTACTGAGCCAGAAGGAAAAAGATGCGGGTATCTAGCCATCATATATGCTTCAACTTCCCACATAGCCCCCTCAACAAGCTGATTTCTCCACAATACCTTCACTGAAGCTATTTCTTCATTTCTCAACTTCCGGACCTGGCAATCGAGGATCTCAACCGAAACCTACTTGCAGGTAAGGCTATCTTTCACACCTATGCTCTCCACTGGAACAGCTAAGGCTAGGTCACCAATGCACTTCTTCAATAGAGATATAAGAAAAACTAGATGTACTGAAGCTAACTCCTCCGATAGCTCCAACTTATATGCCACTTTGTCGAATCGCCTCAGAATCCTATAAAGACCAAATTATCGGGGACTAAGCTTCCCTTTTTTCTGAACGTCATCATTCCCTTCATGGGAGACACCTTCAGAAATGCTCAATCATCAACCTCAAACTTAAGTTCTCTCCTCCTTATATCTGCATAAGATTTCTGAAGACTTTGAGTTATTTTCAGCCTTTCCCTAATAAGCTGAATTTTCTATGTGGCCTCATGAACTGAATCTGGCCCTATCAACGTAGCCTCACCTACCTCAAAACATCCAATAGGTGATCTACACCTCTGCCCATAAAGAGCCTCGAATGGATCCATCTGAATGCTGGAGTGATAACTGTTATTGTAAGCAAACTTAATGAGAGGCAAGTGGTCATCCCAACTATCCTTGAAATTGATCTCACATGCTCTCAACATATCCTCAAGAGTCTGAATGGTCTGCTCGACCTGACCATCTGTCTGCGGATGAAAAGTTGTGTTAAGCTTGACCTGAGTACCAAGGCACCTCTGAAATGACCTCCAAAATTGAGAGTTGAACTAAGTACCCCTATTTGAGATGATGGACAAATAAACTCTATGAAATCAAAACAACTCCCGAATGTACAATCTAGCATAATTCTCAGTTGAATCGATAGTTTTGTGTAATAAGAAATGACTTGATTTGGTCAACTTGTCCATAGTCACCCATATAGAGTCATAATATCGGCGGGTACAAGGGAAAGCCTGTGATAAAGTCCATATTGATCTCTTCATACTTTCAAGTAGGAATACTAATATCTTGTAGCATACCTCCAGGTCTTTAATGTTCAACCTTCACCTGTTGGCAATTCGGACACTTAACCAAAAACTTTGCTATATCTTTCTTCATGCCATTCTACTAATAGACTTCCGGTAGGTCACTGTATATCTTGGTGGCATCTGGGTGGATAGAATACTGAGAGTTATGGGCCTCGCTCAATATCTGCTCTCTCGAGTCATCAACAACTGACACACATAATCGGCCTTGATATCAGAGTACACCATCTCCCCTTGGGAGAAAACCTTAATTTTTGACTCCGGACTGCTTCCTTCAACTTTATCAAGATAGGATCCTCATCTTGCCTAGCCTTGACCTCGATCACCACTAAAGATTCTGAACCATTCTGAAGAATGAAACCACCATCCATCGAGTCAACAAGCCAAACCCTTCTAAACGAATAAGCCTATGGACATCATTTGCTAACTCCTTCCTCCCATCCTCAACATGAGACACACTCTCCATGGACAGCCTGCTAAGAGAATCCGCCACTACATTAGCCTTACCCGGATGATAAAGGACACTCATGTCATATTCTTTGATAAGTTCTATCCATCTCCTTTATCGTAAATTCAGGTCCTTCTAAGTGAACACATACTGAAGGCTTTTGTGGTTCCTGATGTGATTTGGGTTTACAACACTTTCGACACTTAAAATTGAGAAAATATGCATGATCTTAGGTGTGTTTATACGGATATGATACATTTTTTTTATTTCAAGGAAATAAGGTGTTGGAGTTGAAAGTTGTGAAAGAAGGAAAAACAGTGGAAATTTGGGCCAAGTACAGACTTCACTACGAGTCGTACCTTGGTGGTATAAGCCGTACTGTAAATCATGGTGAACTTCAGAAAGATTTCTCAAGGTACTGGCCAGTTATGAATATTGGTACAAGCCATACCATCCTGGTATAAGTCGTACTGTGAGTTGTGGAAAATATCAGAAGAATGCACTTTGATAAGTCTCCTGGTATGGATGGAAACTATGAGTCATGATGACTAACTACGACCTGTACCAAGGAGCCGTGATGAAGTTTAGGACAAAGTTGAATGGAAAATCTCATGGTACATGAGGCAACCACAAGTCGTAGGAGCAAGGTACAAGGCGTACCAAGACACTCGTAAAAATATTCAGAGGATGTTAGATATCTCAGATCCAAACCACGATAGGATTGTACGACTCGTAGGAGCAATGTTAGGAGTAGTACAAGCTCCCAGAACTTAGCCAAATTCAGAGCTACCGGGCACTGTATGAGTGAAGCTACGACTTGTATAATCAAGTTACGAGTTGTAGGAGAAGGGGGAGACATTTAATTAGTTTTTCCTGTTAATTTAGAAAAGGTTTCTAATTATTTATATAAATACTTTTATAGGTTATTTTTGATTGCAGATAGGAGATTGGAAGGACAAACACTTTGAAGGAGAATTTGACTTTTTGGGAGATTTTCTTGAGTTTTCCAATATTCTTAGGTTTTACTTCATTGTTCTTGAATTGATCAAAATTGAATATTGCAATAAACAAGTGAGTGTTATTTCAATCTTCATTGTAAGTTCTTTAATTATGTTTTCTTCAATGAATGCTAATTCTTTTCTTACAATCATGGGAGGCTAAAACCTCCATAATTAGGATTGTGGAAACCATGGAGAATTAACAAATTAGGGTTTGCACAAAGTGATTCTAAACCAATATGGATGCTTATATTATCTTCTCTCATCTTTAATGTTTCTTAATGGAGCGCAATGTTAGGACATGCCTAAGTTCTCTATTTTCATGAACCTAGAGAAGTAGAGATTAGGTAAATGAGAAGAACAACAAAGCCTTGAATTCTATGGTTCATTGTATAACTTGAGCTGCGATCGCAGAATAGTTAATTTGGAACAAATTAATAATGGTAAAAGTAAAATCACTCAAGAGACCTAATCCGATAATTGAGTATAGTCATCCGATAGGGACGAACTAGTCATTTGGATGAACTTAAGTTATCAATTCTACAAGCTAAGTATTAGGAAAGATCACGAGTGTAAAACCCGAAGTAGTCAATGAATCTATGGGGAAAACCTCCCTAGTAAATTGCATTAACTTGATAATAACTTAAATTTTCAATATTGTTATATGTGTACCTCTTTAAAAAAAAACCAGTAGGAGATAATCGAACTAAAAGTCTAAATACTAATATTATTCTACATCCTGATCATATTCCTTGTGGGATCGACCCCAACCTTTGTTGAGTTCTTTATTGACAATGTACGCGTCATATTCTTTTAGGGGTATGATTTGAGCGTTATCAGTCTGTGAACACATCCACATGCACCCCATACAAGTAGTGCCTCCAAATCTTCAATGCAAACACCACAGCTGCCAACTCAAGGTCATGTGTCGGGTAATTCTTCTCATGAGTCTTAAGATGTCTAGAGGCACATGCAATGACCTTACTATGCTGCATCAAAACACAATCAAGACCAATCCTAGAGGCATTGAAATACACAACAAAGCCCTCTGTGCCCTCTGATAGGGTTACTGCTGGGCCAAAGTGAGTCGAGTCTTTAACTCCTAAAAACTCTTCTTGTAAGCGTCCGACCACTAGAATTTAACCTTGTTCTAGGTCAACTTAGTCAATAGTGCTGCAATGGATGAAAATCCCTCGATGAATCTCCTGTAGTAGCCAGCTAAACCCAAAAAGCTCCTAATATCGAAGGACTAACTGGTCTAGGCCAATTCATCACCACTTCTATCTTTTGAGAATCCACCTGCATGCCCTCGTTAGACACCACATTGTTCAAAAATGCTACTGAATTCATCCAAAACTCACACTTACTGAACTTAGAAAATAACTGGGAATCCTTGAGGATCTGTAACACAATCCTCAAATAAGCAGCATGTTCAAGAGTATATGAGAATATCATCTATGAAGACAATCATGAACATATCCAAATACATCTTGAACATCCTATTCATCAAGTCCATAAAAGCCGAAGGAGCATTTGTTAGTCCAAAAGACATAACTATGAATTCATAGTTACCATACCGAGTCCTGAAGGCTATATTTAAAATGTCACTCTCTCTAACTCTGAGCTAATGATAGCCGGATCTGAGTCTATCTTTGAGAAGAACTTAGCACCCTGAAGCTAGTTAAACAAGTCATCAGGCTTGGGGAGGGAATACGTATTCTTGATTGTGACCTTTTTCAACTATCGATAGTCAATGCATGTTTTAAGGGAACCATCCTTCTTTCAAACAAAGAGAACAAGAGCATCCCATGGGGATTTACTAGGCCTGATGAAACCCATATCTAGGAGATCTTTCAACTGCTCTTTCAACTCCTTTAGCTCAGCTGGAGCCAATTTGTAAGGAGGAATGGATATAGGTTGCGTATCAGGGAGAAGGTCAATACCAAAGTCAATCTCCCGCTTGGGAGGGACTCCTAGTAGATCATCTGGAAAGATCTCCTGATAATCGCATACAACAGGAGCTGACTGAAGAGTTGGGGTCTCAGATATAGCATATTTAATCTGAACTAGATGATACATACAACCCTTAAAGATCATCTTCCTAGCCTTGAGATAGGAAACAAAGTGACCTATAGGCACAACTGAACTACCTTTTCATTCTAGGACTGGCTCACCCAGAAATCGAAACTCTACCATACAAGTTCTACAATTGAATGAGGCATAACATGCATGTAACTAGTCCATATCGAAAATAACATCAAAATCAGTCATGTCTAACTCTACTAAGCCAGCTGAGGTGACTTTCTAAAGGACTGTGATAGGGCAGTTTCTGTATACTCATTGAGCTATAACTGACTCATCGACTGGATTAGAGACTGAGAAGGGTTCTGATAAGATTTTGGGACTAACTCCAAAACTAACAACAACATAAGGAGTCACAAAAGATAAGGTATCCCCTAGATCTAACAATGTATACACATCAAGATGGAATAGTCATAACATTCCAGTGAGCATATCGGGAGAGACCTCCTGCTCCTGATGAGATAATAATACATAAAATCTGTTATAACGCTGTCCATCACCTACACTAGTGATGCACCCTACTGAGCTGAATGAGCTGGTGGAGTTGTTGAACTGGTGGTTGAGTCACGACCTCTACTATGGCCCTATCTGGCTGAAAGACAGTCTCTGAGCATGTGTCCAGGCTTTCCACACTCAAAGCATGTGCCTGAACCCATTAAACACTCTCTGATGTGCCTCCTACCATATCTCCTGCAAGCTGGAATGCTGGGCTCTCTTGACATGCTCTCCTGACCTCTAGAGCCTAATTCCCTAACCCTCTGATCACACCTAGGTCTGGACGGAACATTGGCTAATGATAGAGCTGGGGCTGATGACCTCTGGTGGAACTGAAGGCGATATCCACCAGCAAACCTCTACTGGAACTGTCCATAACTCCTTGTGTCCTAGCCCTCTTGGCCTCTCTCTCCTTCTCTTTCATCTGCTCTGCCTCTACTACTGGGTGTATATGACTAATCGCGCCTACACTCCTTGACCAAGGAATCTTCCACTCTATTCACAAACCTACTCACACGAGCCCCATGATCAATGACCATCTCCAGTGCACACTTGGACAACCGGGTAAACTCCAAAGCATACTCCTGGACAGTTCTGTTGTTCTTCTTCAAGTTGACAAACTCCGCCACCTTTGCCTCCCTCAGTTCCCTAAGGAAGAACCTGTCCAAGAAAGCATTCACAAACTCATTCCAACCCACGGGAACTGCTCCAACTCCTCTACTATCTTTCCACTGACGGAACCATATGTGAGCAACCCCTTCAGCTGATAGGAGGCTAAATTTGCACTCTCCTGTCCGGTCAGACCTATAATATGGGTGATCTTCTGCACCTCCTCACGGAACTCATGCGGGTCCTCATCCACTTTCGGCCTAAGAAACTCAGGTGGGTTCATCCTGAGAAAGTCTCACACTCTCGCCGTTACTGAGTTCATATTTTTGGGAACATACGCCACTGCCTGCTGGTTGATTTGAGCGGTCATTGCCTGTGCAAACATCTGAAATGTCGCTCTGAATTCGTCATGAGTGACCTACTTGGGCAAAAGATCTGCTGGTGCCGGTGGGGCTTGCTGATGCCTATCTCCATTGTCATTATCATGGCCACTCCATTTGCCATTTTTTCTACCATTAACTCGGCTTAGAGGCATATTTCTGCAAACACATATAGCACGAGTTAGAGGAATAGAGAGGTACTTCATTGCATGAAATAGATTATGAAAGAAGGAAAATTTCCTAAAACGTTATGTAGCCTCTTCCCCATAAG
>JACEIK010000863.1:0-66365 GCA_018107945.1 Datura stramonium
GATAGTGCTTAACCCGATTAAAATTTAAAAATAGTGCTTAACCTTGAAAGATTGGAGGGTAGAACTTAACTCATAGGGCGATGCTTAGCCTTTAAAATTGGAGGTAGTGCTTAACCCAAATGGAAGTGCTTAGCCTATAGGACAACGCTTAGCCCTTAAAGAAGCATTTAGGATAGTGCTTAACCCGTAGGACAATGCTTAGCCCTTAAAGAAATATTTAGGGTAGTGCTTAACCCGTAGGACAATGCTTAGTCCTAAAAAAAATATTTAGGGTAGTGCTTAACCCATAGGACAGTGCTTAGTCCTATAAAAATTTAGGGTAGTGCTTAACCCATAGGACAATGCTTCGCCCTTAAAGAAAAATTTTGGGTAGTGCTTAACCCGTAGGACAATGCTTAGCCCTTAAAGAAATATTTAGGGTGGTGCTTAACCCGTAGGACAACACTTAGCCCATAAAATATTTAGGGTAGTGCTTAACCCATAGGACAATGCTTAGTCCATAAAATATTTATGGTAGTGCTTAACCCATAGGACAATGCTTAGTCCTTAAAGAAATATTTAGGGTAGTGCTTAACCCGTTCAGAAATAAAAGTATTAATACTTAGCTTCAAATAAATAGCGTTCAGCTTTGAGTAACTTACTAAGAGGGTAGCGCTTAACCCTGTTCATGGACAAACTTCAAATAGTTTAGCTTTGCAGTTGATAATGAATACCTTCGTAAATCCAGATGATATATAAAATGATTGCAAATTTGGTACCCGTTGCTCCTGTGCTCAAAGAAAAAAAATTTAAAAAAAATCATAAGATTAAAAAGGGGGAAGGTTGATTTTTTCCTTTATTTGTTCGTTGCTATCCCGATCTCATGAGCTTGATGATCAGACTGGATGTCACGTCTTTTCATAGACGTCCTTTTTGGGAATCAATTCCTTGGTTTGAATGAGTCTTGATAAATTTTGAGATCCTTCTCAAAATTTCTGTCTCAGTGTAGAACATAACGTAGACTCCTTTTGCAAATGATGCAAAGTTGTGAATTTTTGAGGTCCCCTAAAAAATTCTGCCCTAGTTACGTAGAAACGCTCGATCTATTGAAATTTTGAGGTCCTCTCAAAAATTCTGCCCCGGTTGTTAAAGGAAAAAAGGAAAGGAAAATTTTATTAAAATATAGACCGAACCCCATAAGGGCGCCTACGTCCCTCTTAAACGGGAATCAGGTCCAACGTAGTTCAGAATACAAAAAGAACTTCGAATAAAGGAATAAATCGAATTAAGGATAGATTTTGACTTCATCTTAAGTGGGCATCAACTTTCATCTCGGGTATATAACCTTGGCATCAATTAGTGCTTGAATCTTATCTTTCAAAGCTCGACATTCTTCTGTGGTGTATCCTCTCATCCCTGAATGATAGTCGCAAATCTTAGTATGATCGAGCCATTTTGCATGTGTATCCATCACTATTCCGGGAATTGGAGTAATATAGCCGTCAACCTTTAATCTCTCATACAATTGGGTTATAGACTCACCCAAAGGAGTATACTGCTTGGATGAACTTGCTCGGGGTCTCGCGGGCTTGCGAGATTGTTGAATCGGTGGATTTTGACAAACTGGTGGCCTTTGGAGTGTAGGTGGAGGAGGCTGAAAATGTGCAGGTTGCGCATGATAGGTAGCAGGGTTGTAGAACGGAATTGAGTGATGGTATGTAGGCAATTGGTATTGGAGTGGAGGTGCTTGGTATCCCCACGGAGTTTTCGGTCCTTCTATAGGTGATATGACATTCAACTCTTTCACGTTCTTGTTCTTAGTGGTCCTACCAAATTGCAAAGTTTTGCTGGCTTCTTGTAATGCTCCCCAATCAATAATGGTACCTTTCTTGATACCGTCCTCAATCTTTTCTCCTAATTTAATGATTTCGCCGAAGCTCTCCTCACTTACCAGCATCAATCTATCATATACTTGCGGGTCTAGATTCCGCATGAAGATATCCTTCATTTGAACTTCCTCCATTAGAGGTCGCACTCTGGCGACCTCGGACTCCAACAGGTTCATATTCCCTAAATGTCTTTGTAGGATTTCTTTTCAAGTTTTGAATGTAGTACCCAAGTGCAATTTGCATTCTCTATTGGCCCGGAACCGCTCTACAACGGTTAGGCCATATCGGTCAATTAATCCATTTTCTCGGATTTTTGCTCTATGTACCAATTAGAGGCATCCCAAGACAAGCTTCTCATGAACAACTTCGTCGGATTTTCATCTCTCCCTACTCCAATCAGCTTGTCACAATACATCCCTTAAGTGGGCTTTCGGGTCACTAGTGCCGTTAGACATTTCAAACTTCGGAGAGTTTGTATCCTGCCGGTAACGACGTCAAGATGTATGCATAGGTCTTCATATGTGACATTCTATCACATTGGCCCCTTCAATATTTTGTAATCGGTTGTTCATCTTCTTAGGTTCCTCAACCATAGATCTTATCAAACTGTCTTTCTTTCACAGAGAGTCCAGATTCTCCTAAGTGATGAGTAACCGGAGCGATTTCGATATAAATGGGGTTTAGGGTATGATCTCTCGGAGCATGGGCGCAAGACGTGTTGGTGATCTTGGGCAGAATTATATGCCCAAGTGATACTCAAATGCTTCATTCGTCTTGTTTTATCCATTGTTATTTATGCATTCTCATGTGATTTGCCGTTAAAATGTGAATTTATACTAACCAACATGATTAGTGTTGTTTTGCAGGAAAATGTAATTTGAGAAGCTAATGCACTGTTGGTAGAAATCGGGAATGGACTCGAGCGACGGTGGAAAAGGTGAAAACAACAAATATAGGAGCTCCCGCGATAGGTCGTATCACGCTACCATCGCGGATACATTCTATCTGAATGAAGTTAAGATTGGCCATTTCCAATAATGTCCCGCGACCTCCGTGACACGGAGGCAATGCCACACTGATACAGAGATTGTAGCACGTTGGGCATATTTACTTGGAACATCAAATTCCTCGGTAAGAGGTTCGCGTCGGCGCCATGCTTTGATGTAAGCCCATTGCATGCCGTAGCACACACTAGGAAGTAACTGCTGAGGACCTGATTCAGAGAGAGGGTCGCGTTAGCTCCGTGTCACGAGAGCGATTAACTCCGCGATGCACTTTCCGTGACACGTTGCTTATTATTTGAGGAAAAATTTCCTGAGTATAAATAACACACTTAGGTTCATTGTTAATTATTCTGACTTAGCTGAGAACAGGGCGTGGGTTACAGTGATTGAGGGGCGAAAATCTTAGGGTTCTTCTCTATCTCTTTCTCCTTTATTTCAATTATTTGTATAATTTATACTCATTTGATGTTTAATCACAAATGAGTGGCTAAGTCACTTCTTGTTGAGTTAAGAACAATTGTAGTGGAATCTAATTGTTGATCATTTTAGGTTTTCATCTGCACCAGTAATGGTTTTTCTATCAATTCTTATTCTTACCATTAATATTTGGCCAATGTTAATGTATATCTAAAAAATCAGTTTATCTTGAAAAAGGAAAGAAATTATGGAAAGTTGTGAATTGGTAGGATATGATCTCTTCTTAGTTTGGGAAAAATTGAGAATTGAGTTTTACCTTGAGTAGAAATATCTGAGTCTCGTATTAGTCAATTAAGGAATCGGTTTTGTATGGCTTGAACATAGATTTCTTTTATCACAGAAATGTGAGTTGAAGGTTTCATAGTTCTTGAGTTGGGTTGAATACGAAAGTTTCTATCCATAGGCAATAATTCTTGACTAGCAATCGAAAGAAAAAATTAACCAGATTGTGAATATTACTTCCCTGCATGTTCGTTTTAGCCTCAGCTTGCTCATTACTATAGTTTGGGCTGCACTTTATAATTTTATCCTTAGTATTAGTATAAATTGGAAGCAAACTCTTAAAATCTTCTTTAGAATTGTTATGCGCATTTTTAAAGTTAAGTTCATTAACACTTAAGTCGATTATTACCTTGGATTGAGTCCTATTGGGATCGATACTTGGCTTACTTGAGCTGTTTTACTACTTGTTCGACCACGTGCACTTGCGTGTAGTTGCAAACACACCGAATAAGTTTTGGCGCTATTAGGGGGGCCCGGCAATGAAGTAAAATTGTTTTCTTAGTGTTAGTCTACAATTTCTATATTAGTGCTGACAACTTGATCTTAGCCTGTCTTTTGCAGATATTGAATTCTGTTGAACACTAGCAAGAGACAAGAGGCTGGTGGTCATACTTGAAGTCGGAAAGACAATTCCATCGTCAAAGACGGGAAAACACAAGAAAAAGCTACAGTTGGTCAGACAAACAATCCTATGAGCAACAGCAGGATTACCACTTGTAAGGGCAGTGTTGGTTGCACGAAATGGCAGCTAGGCCAGTTCGCGAAATTAGCAATCACATGCTAACAACGTTACATCAAGCATTCGCAAACTTTGAGCCGAGGAGGAGGTTTGAGCTGAAACGAGAATATGGTGCAATTGCTGCACACTGGCGGGCAATTCACAGGTCTCACCTCACGAGGATCCCACAACAACATCTCCAAACCTTTTTGGAGATAAGTGACACTACATCCTTGATGGAGGTGTCAAACTCCGATTATGTAAGGCTTACATTTTTCCTATTTTCACTCAGGAGAAGCAAAGAAGGTGGGTTAAAGTGAGCCACCTAATTCCATCACCACTTCAGGATGATCCTGGCAAGAAAATTTTTGATACAGTTCCTTTCCATCCGGTAAAACAGCAAGACTTAGAGCCAGATTCTAAGTTTTAAAACAAAGAGAGGTGGAGAATCTGTATCAAGCTTGGTAAAGATTCAAATCCATGTTACGGGATTGTCCTCATCACCGGTCAATGATGTGCAGTGCATACTTTTTCATAGAGGTTTGGGAGCCCACCATTTGCTAGACTCAGCAGCTGGGGACAAGCATTAGAAAGACTTATGAGGAGCTGTATACTTTGTTAAACCGTATTTCGCAGGGAAATCCAAAGTGGAATGCCGGACTCTTCAGAAGGAGAACAAGGAAAGAGGCGGAGTCTTGGAAGTGGATGGTTTCACAGCTATCATTTGCCTCGAATGGCTGCTTACAGAATCAACTCAACACCCACTTCAACAATATGAACTTGAATCAACCTCAAGCCCCAGTCAATGTAGTGCAGCAGATTTGGTATGAAGTATGCAGTAATAATGAGCACTCAGCTGATGTTGTGGTGAAAATGGAATTGATGACTTACTGTTAGTAATAATACAAAATAATCTCAACGATGTAACAACTACAACTCAGTGGAGAGAATCATCGAATTTCTCCTGGGAGTAGTAATAGCCATCAAGGGCAGGGATTCGAGTCAGGGCGCAGAGAAATCAAGGGAGGGCAGCAAAACTATAGTCTCAATACAAGCAACAATGCCTCCTCTTTCACAACTAGCATTGAGGAATGTTCAAAACAATGATAGCTAACAAGCTCAATTGCAGGCTGACTATGTGAAATTGGCAGCAAGATGTAAATAGTGGTGCTACAAAGGCGTTGGAGTACTAGTTTGGGCAACTAGCTGGAGCTCAAAACACCAGGCCGAAAGGAGGACTCTGAGAGTGATGCGGCTCGAATCCCAAGCAAGTAAATGCAGTGACCACAAGGAGTGGTTTACAACTCAAGGAGGTGGAACCAGAAAGACCACCTCAGCAGTCAGGAGCAGTGGAGAGTGAGAGGAACACATTGAGAGGGGGAAAGAAGAAGGAAGGCGGAGCCGAGAAAGACCTGCCCCCTTCCCTTATAGATTAAAGAAACACAAGGAGGAAGCGTGTTTCTAAAAGATCATGGAGGTGCTTAAACAGGTATACATTAATTTACCTCTTGTTGATGTTTTGCAGGGAGTGCCGAAGTATGCAAAGTATATCAAGGACATCGTAGCGAACAAAAGCAGGTGTGGGAGTATGCTACGGTGGCGCTTGCTGAGGAGTGAACTTCCCGGATAGAACAGGTTGCCCACAAAGCTCAAGGACCTGGGCGCTTTACAATTCAAATTATAATTTGGGCAATGTCGAGCTGCACTTGAGTTATCGATTTGGGAGAGAACATTAACTTGATGCCGACATCGGTATTCAAGAAGTTGGGGATGAGCATTCCTAGATCAGCTTCTGGTGATCTTGCAGTTAGCGAATCGTTCTTTGGCCGAACCAGATGGCATTGTGGAGGACGTGCTGGTGCAAGTAGGCTCCATATCTTCCGTGGAATTTTGTTGCTTCTTGGATTTTAGGCAGTCTGAAAGTCTTTATTTTGGGACATCCTTTCTTGGCAATGAGAGAGCGTTGATTGATGTATATTTGCGGGGCAGCTAACTATGCGGACAGCGTGACAAGGTGGAGGTATTTGATGTTTACACAAGGCCACGAAGCTTACGGCCATATATGAGAGCTGTAAGCAATCAAGTGTGCTTGATCAAGTGGATATTGTTGAGATTATTGATTCTCGAGATGCGGTGGGAAAACCACCGATTGAGGACGCCCCAAAACTGGAGTTGTGGCAAAGAGATCAAAAATGCCACGTTCTCCGGTTAATGGGCAGCGTTATAGCCTTACTGAGAGGTGAGGACGTTATTCAGGAGAAGACGTCCGTCACTCTAGAAGGATGATTGAGCTTCAATGGCGTCGAGCCGCGATGGTAAACCGAGCGCTGCACGAGAATAACTTAGTAGGCCATTTGTAATAGATCGTAGAATTAGTTAAAAAGAAAAAAGAAAAAATTAATTTAAAATTTTATAACTTTACAAAAAATTGTGTTTGTGTTTGAAACCTATGAATTCTAACCAATTCTTGTTGTGAGATGGAATTTCGGAGGTGGAGCAGGAGGCAAAAATACAGGATCATGAGAAAAAATCGAGGTGATAAAAAAATAAAAAGTGGTAAAGCGGTGAGCCTGGCGAAGTGTCCGTGTCACGGAGGAGAACCTCGCTGCGTTCCCTCCGTGACACGTTGAAGGACATTCTGGAATTTTTACAAATTCCAGAACACCTCACGCGATGGCTCCCGTGTCACGGAGAGGTGCTCTCTTACCCTCAGTGACACATTGAGGTGTAATGCGCGTCGGGTCACGCCGGGTCACCGGGTAACCCGTGCAAGAAAAAAACCTCTTTAACCCCGAAATCCTCATTTTCCCCATTTCCCTCCCTCCGCGATAAACCTAATCCCTCCTTCCCCAACGTGACACAGACCTAGGATCAAATTTCTTCAACTTTTCTTCGATATCATCGGATTAAGGTATGTTCTTGAACTTAACCTCAATTTTTGCTTAAATTTTCAATTTTTGAGCATGTGAGGTGAGTAAGCCTTGCTCTAGTTGTAAATTAAGCTTGAATTCACTTAAGCTAATTGTTTATTGATGTTCGTAGTATCGTTTGTGATTATATGAACTCGATAAATGCATTTTGATGAATTTTACTTGAAATTGGTAGCTAGGGTTGGAATTTGAATAAAGGAAGAAATTAAATGTGGTTGAAATGCTTGAAAATTTGGGTTATTGCATATTGGTGAGGTGAATTATGTTGTGAATATAGATGAATAGGCTAAATAAACAAAAGTATTTTGGGAAAATGAAATTGGTGAATTGCATGGGTTGTTGTTATTGAAATTTTTTGTCTGAGTGCTTTGTGATGTAATGGAATCGATGGTGATATTGTGATTAGTTGTACGAAGTCTGAGTAGTACATAGTAGTATTCCATCAAACTTATCTGAATACACGAGGCAATGTGATTGATAAAAGTGGAAAAAGAATGATTGTCTTGACGAATATTTTAATTGTGGCTAAAGACTAAGTGTGGGGTGGCTAACTCAACCTTGGTTGAAGCTAATTTTGATTTGAATAACATTGGGACTGTCTGTTTGATTTGACAGGAACTGATGTCAATAGGCAAGACAAAGGAAAGGGCGCATCTACATCGGGCGCCCGGTAGAGATTAGGCGAGCAGCCGGTTCCAACGGCACGAGTTCAGCGCGACCAAGCGCCGTCAATACGGAACCCTAGGTGATAGACGAAGGGAAGAAATGGTATGCCAAACACAAGGAGGGCTAAGTACTTCCCTGAGAGCACATTGCAAGGGAGCCGTTGGCCTAGAATTCCCCAGAATCGTACAACGGATTGACAACTGTAGGGCTGAACTTCATCTTGAAGAGCCCAAGGAGTGCAATCTCTATCTGATTCAGGAGATTCTGCGCCAACTGGAACCCGACACTCCGTCACACCGTCCAAGATAAGGGGGCAGGTTGTCTCCCAGGCCCCATCACCTGAATGCAATATTGGGGGCGCGGAACACGAACGCCCATGTACTCCGGCGGTGAACATAACTCCACCTTATGCGGATATCAGACACTCTGTGTAGAGCCCGTTCGACATAGCAGTGGGCAGGAACAAGGAGAGGGGCTACCATCCCAGACACTGCCCTGCTCTCAAATGAACAGGAAAGCCAGGTTTTGGCTTAAAATTGTGTGTTCTCTGCTGATCGAGGTGCACATAGTAGATGTCACCTGGATCAAGTGTGCTTAGTTTATGCCACGATGAAGGGCTGGAGATAAATGTTGGGGCGGTGATCATCTCCGCCATGAAACGTTTGCATCAAGGGCACAGGTACGGGTTCGGTAGTTTGCTGACCACGTTCCTGAGGGCCATGATATCAAGGAAGAGGCCTGGACTACATCCCGCAAAAGGATAGGCGTGCCTTGGACGTCACCAAAACAAGGCACCACGACACTACTCCTGGGCAGTTCTCACACTAGCCGAGCGACATGCTCAAGAGATGATCAGTATATGGCCCGTATGTTCAGGATGCAGGTGCTGCGCGGTTGCATAGGCGGGAGGCTAGCAACAGAAAGATGAGGTGTGGCGGCTCGACTTGGATTACCCTTCGGCAAAAATGCTCGGAATACCTTATATGCCGAAAGTGGGGCCCAACTTTTGTGGGCTTGTAGATGATGATGTCCCCACCGATGAGGAGACTCACCGTGAGGACTCAGATATTGAGTTAGATGAAGACGGAGGGCGATTCAGATATGAGACGAGCAGCGAAGCACCTGACAAAAAAATTGAATACTTTGATTGATCGAGTTTCACCACCTACTTTTGTGCTATGTTGAATTGTGTAGACACTTTGCAGGGGCAGTGTTGCCGGTTTAAAGGTAATGAGGTAGGAAGTAGTTAGGTGCAGTTGTTTTGTTGTTGTTTATGTTCATGTCTTGTGTTGTTGTGCACATGAAAAATGTGACCCCTATGATTTTGTGCGTATGTTTTGTATTATAATTCGGTGTTGTAATAAATAGTAAGATGTTGTGTCTTTGTGTTGAGTTGTTGTTAGCAGGTTGTGTAAATATTTTTGTTTCTATCAGAAATTATTGATATTTTAAAATTTTTGTTGAATTAATTTTATGATTGGGTTTCTCGATGTTTGTTTCCGGTGCTTTTACCGAGAATAGTCCCATTGAACGAAGTCGTAAATAGTGACCGTTTCCCTATGATGGATGGATGACGACCGTCTTAATAGAAATGTAGTCGATAGGAAGTAAGTTTTCTTTCTTTTATTTTTCTTTTGTTGTTTGTAGCCCAAACGTGTCGCTACTTTATGGTTCGGAATTCTTGTTGTGTTTTGTACATGATATTTAGAATGCAAAGGTGATTCATATGAAAGCATGCAAGTGTGTAAACATGTTGAGATACCTAGGCCATAGAGTTCGATTCGGTGTGATAGAGGCTTAATGTTTGAATTCTTGTAATTAGCTGATTGATGCAGCCAAAATATGTCTTGGAGTTGAGCATGTGCAATGAGTATGTGGTGAGGTTCCAGATTATTCCATGCTATTATGAAGTGTCTAGAACTTGCACAGTGTGTGTACGAAGAAAGCGAAATGAAGGATGTATGTGTAGGAAAGGATATGTTTTCTTTGATTTAACCGAAAGTTTCCATTATCATACCTACCTTGAATGTACATCCTAGTTAACCCCATTGAGCCTTTAGCCTATTTTTGCCTTTCGTCGAAAAGGTACAAATCGAAACTTTTAACCTTCTTTTCATTATCCAAGTGAATTTGATCTTCAAAACTCTTAAGCGCTCAAGAAAAATAATTTTCCCATAGTGTTAAAGAATTGAAAGTGTGAAAAAAGAAGAGAAGAAAGCTGAAGTGGTGAAAGTAAAGAAAAGGTCAAAGGTGCACGTGCTGAAATTAAATAAAATAAAGATGTATAACTAATCTTTGTTATTAGAAGTCGAGTATTAGCAAAGAAATGGGAACAAAAATAAAAGAAAACTTCAAGAATGGGAGGATGAAGGAAGAAACGGTGCCCATAATGATGGTGGAATGTATTGAAAACGCTTAAGGAAGCTAGTTGCTAATATTGGCTAGCCCAGTATTTACTAGTTCCTTAGCTTACATTACAACCCGTTAAGTCTTACGTGATCTTACATCACGCGTCCTTATATTAGTGGAGTACTACACTAGAGGCAAGCCTATGGTTCATGACATGATGCATGTGAATTCTTTGGGAGAGAGAGCAAAATCGTGTTCATATACCCCTACACGTAATGCCTTTGAAATCACTTATAGATGATTGAAAAGGGGGAAATTCTCTTGTGTTGTGAGGGCACATACTTGATGTGGGGTAATTCGTGTCGGATGTCTTGATCGGTGATTTGCATGAGTTTCCGAGATCGGGAGTCCGATTCTTGAGTCTAGAGTCTTAATTTGGTAATGTCATTCAATTGATGAGACTATGCATGTTTTCTTGATGATTTGCGATAGTAAATAATCGGTATAACCGTAGCGTGGTGTCGAGCCAAAGTAGCTAATAGTGAGTGTCCAATTGCATGAGATGTGAAGTATTGTTCGAGGATTGAACAAGGTTTTAAGTGTGGGGGTAGTGATCTTAGGTAGAATTATATGCCCAAGTGATACTCAAATACTTCATTTCGTCTTGTTTATCCATTGTTATTGTGCATTCTCATGTGATTTTGTAGTTAAAATGTGAATTTATACTAACCAACATGATTAGTGTTGTTTGCAGGAAAAATGTAATTTTAGGAAGCTAAGATGCATGTTGGTAGAAATCAAGAATGGACTCAGAGGAAGCGAGCAGTGGAAAAGGTCGAGAAAAGAACGATTAACCGAATTGTATCGATAAATTACTTCCCTGCATGTTTGTTTTAGCCTCAGCTTGCTCATTACTATAGTTTAGACTCACTTCATAATTTTGTTTTAGATTAGTATAAATTAGGAAACAAACTCTCAAAATTTTCTTTAAATTGTTGTCTGCATTTTTAAAGTTAGAGTTCATTAACACTTAAGTTGATTATTACCTTGGTTCAGTCCCTGTTGGATCGATACTTGGCTTACTTTAGCCATTTTACTACTTGTTCATTACGTGCACTTGCGTGTAGTTGCTTGGCTCTCAGCAGATTGGATGTAACTTTAGGAGGTAAGTAATGAGAAACATGGTGGGGCAGTCTTTGTGGTGTGGCTTGATTTGGAAGGAGTTGCATAAGCATTATGCGAGATGTTGTATATGATGATTTTGAGGAAGCGAATAGGCATGACTAAGATTGTTTGAGGATATGAGGAAGCGATGGGATGCCATAGGAAGACTTGTGAAAGTGACGTGAGGCTTGGTAGAAGCATGAATCTCGTCCTGTTATTCTATGAAATTTCCAGGGGGGACCGACAGATTTTTGTATTACGGACTCGAGATAATTCTCCTTGGAGTTCTAAAATCTTTTGCTCCATCCTTATAATTAGATCATTACATTCAGGTGGATACCTCCTTTCCGAACTCTCTGCGGAATCTTTTGCGGTGGTTTGTGTCAATTCTGACTGCTGAACTATTATTGTGGTTCATTTCTCTATTGCTTCAGTGAATCGATAGCGAGAAGGTATGGCAGACGATTATGCACAAATCAATCTTAGAAAAGATAATCAAGATAAACAATAAAATTAGTATTAAAGAAACTCAAGCATGACATGTTGTATATAAAAGATTAAGGAGAAACACATTAATATGCTTCTCATTGTAAATAAAGATTAAACTTATTAATACGTCTTCCTAATTTGAGATCTCTTTTTGTGCCAGAGAGGTAGGTCTAGCGCATTTTGAAAGTCAAATATGTCATAATGTGTCATTCCATTTGCTCCATTACAATCCCAAATACATAAAATAATAAATATTATATTATAAGAAAATAAAGATTACAAAAAAGTAAAGCTATAGCCTAAATGGAAATGCTCTTCCATCTTCGGCCTCTTCTTTGTATATAACATAGTTGGTACTTAACAACTTTGCATAATGAAATGTTAGTTTACCCATCCCACCTAAAGAAAATAGTCTACATTTTAGACATATTGATTTCTCAAATAAAAATACAAATAGATATGATAATGTCCTTTTCGAGATTGTAAATCTCTTTGGACTTTGGGCCAAGTTAAACTAATAGTCTCAATATACCAAGGGTATCGAGACTTCCTAGGGGATAATGCTATGCATGACTTATTAATTTCTAAGAGTAGGGTAGGTGGTAGCATTCTTATGTGAAAAGGTGTGTGGTCACATGGTAATAAAACCATTCATTCACTCCACGTATATGTCAATTCCCTAAATGAGTTTTGAAAGGATTTTAGAGAAGCGCAAAGCATAACTCGCGTGTACAGTGTGTGATAGTGAGAGATTCCCAAGGAAGTATGAACGGAATGACAAGTCTAAGAAATAATAATTAGCACGTAATAAAAAAACTGGTAAGACAATAAAAGTTAGGAAGAACAATAAAAATTTAATAAAGCAATAAAAATAAATAAACACGTAATAGGATTATTTCAAATAAACACATAAAAAGAAAAGAGTTGGAAAGGATTAACGTTAAATAATAACATTACAAAAAAACATACAAAGGAGATAAGAATGGGATTAAACATGTATTAAATATCTAAATAAGGAAACAAATAAAGGGATTAAGAGGAATAATTTAAACAAGGAAGCAAATAGAGAATAAGGAAAAGGTTTATGAAAGAAACAAATTAACCCAAAGAATAACAAATCCAATTAGACATATGCACTCCAAGTTCACATAAATAAATAAGACATTCTTCCAAGGATTGTAAAAAAAGACTTGGGACACAAGAGTAAGTTCACTAAATCTTTGACGTGCCTTGGACGTCGCAGACACAAGTTTGAATAGTACGTATTCATAGTAAAGGCATACACGGTAAAGATCTAAGAATAAGAATGAGTTTATACACAGTTTCCCTCAAGAGGACAACTTGAGAGTGAGGAAGCTCATGATAAATGACGCCTTAGCCAATGGACAAATCATAAGACAATCCTCAAGGAATTGTTTTAATAGTGAACGACCGTGAAACCACGCAACCGTTATCAGGTTGAGTGAATATTTTGAAAGACAATAATGGCATGTAACATGTGATGAATATAAACATATACAAAGATTAGAACAATACAT
The DNA here is from genome assembly GCA_018107945.1 of Datura stramonium. NCBI lineage: Eukaryota > Viridiplantae > Streptophyta > Magnoliopsida > Solanales > Solanaceae > Datura > Datura stramonium. Next base: position 13,486 of record JACEIK010000863.1, read on the forward strand.
AATTTGATAAACAAAAGTTCTAAGTATAAAAAAGCGATCGATTATATAAGGAAGTAAATAATAAAAAGGAGAAAAATAAATTAAATATAGAAAGAAAACAAATAAAAAAAGAGGATTCAACAATTAAATACACATAAATAATGTAGTTTAAACATGATAAAAATATGTATAATAGAAAAAAATGTAAAACGCAACATGAAAGCCGTGTGGATTTGAAACCAAAATCCCCGGTGGAGTCACCATGTTGTCGCGCCCCATTTTTTCTCGGAAAGCGGGATACAACAAGTGACAACTCTTAAGGGTTTAAAAAAGAGTCGCCACCTAACGATTTGAGGTGCGTAGAGCACCGTACTAACTAAGGGTTTGTTATACTAGCCTAGATAGCAGTCGGGTAAGGGTTCCGTCACCTCGAAGGTGTTAGGCACCTTTCGAGGTCCCTGAAAAATGTGGGTTCCTTCCGAATTCATTATTATGTGGAGAGTATTTACTAAGTGATCAAATAAGATTGATTTTAATTTTCTTACGTAAATTGATTAAGCCAGACTATGTGATAAAAATAAATAATAATTTGTTCAAGTAGCATTGTAATAAATGAAATCGGATAAAGCGAAAAGACATAATGTAGAAATATAATTTATTCAAATAATGATTGAGAAGCAAGGAATATAATAAGTTTCTCCAAAAAGAAAACCTGTTACACAGTGAAACAAAAATACAACAAAACATATATGGACATATGTGCACTCCTAACTTAAAAAGATCATATTTTAAAGCAAAACAAAGCCAAAGGGAATTTATGCATTAGAAATTAAGGGTAGCTATGATATATGGACAAATTAAGAATATTTATTTTTAAGAGTATCGTGCAAAGTATACTAACAGTTAATAATAAATTCCCATGAAATAGTAAATATCAACAATTTCAAAGACCTTTTCCAACAATTGAGACCCAAACCTCAACATCAAGGTCACAAGAATCTCGTGATTCGAGTAGTGCTTGTGTTGAGAGAGGGAAAAGAAGGAATTAAGGAATTGAGGCGAAGAACAAAGAAATAAAGAACAAAATTTCTGATTTGATAGCCAAAGTCAATATTATGACCTAAGAGAAGAATAAGAGTTGGATTCACGGAAAAGGAGAAAGAGCATACTTATATACTAAAGGGATATAATCAGTTAGAATGAGAGGAGAAGGAGAATATTCATCATAATCAAGTAAAGGAGAAACTTTCCTTAATAAAATATTTAAAAGTCCAATCAAGGCATAAAGCAAGCTACGATTTCCTTAAAGAATCAAATATTATAAGTTATTCACATAATCTTATACAACACAAAAGCTGTCATGTCCAACTCAAGGAGGAAAATATTTTTTTAATCATAAAGCATACAAAACTTACTAAGAATAGTCCAATGAATCAGATAAGGAAATAAAATAGAGCATAAATTTAGTAAAGATTTTCATCAAATACAAAACCCATAAATCAATGATAGTTTACCAAATAGACTTCATATCGCATTCATTACAAAATATAAAAATGTCCATATTACAAATCAAATTTTGAACATAGAAGGAAAACAAAGATTATGCCATATATGTGTACAAAGCTGTCATAAAGTCTTGAATTATTAAGCAATTTACCCCAAATAACTTAGTACTAAAACAATCCTAATTAACTAAGGAAAAGAAAGAAGATGCGAGAAGAGTAAAAGATTAGGAAATATATTTTCTTCAAATATGATCAAATGCAAGGTAAGTTATCAAAACTATCAAAAGCTGCAAAAATAGACAAGTAACAAGTTGAAATTTTCTCAAGATTTATCAATAGCAGAGCCAAATACTAAAAGATTGTCATATAATTTAAAATTAATCGAGATAACAATAATCTCAAGTTGTCGGGAATTACCAAGAATAGAAGAATCCTAGGCTGTAAAGATTATTCAAGCAAGGGAGGGAAAATTATGACTACTACGGAAGTACATTAATGTGTTAAGATACCAAAATAATCTTGCATGCTTAACATAAACTAGAGTTTAATCTCTCATAAGGTTATAATTCAAATCTGTCGAGGCCCTCAAGTAACAATGTTGACACGTAATTACCGAAATGATTATGGAGATTCATCAAAATATGTAAATATTAAAGCGAAAATGTCAAGGTTGGACCATGAAAGCTATTCGGTAGGAACAAAAAATTGCCATTCTTGCCATAAATCAATCCACACTGTTATCATTTTTATTTGGAATAAATTCACACAGGCAAAGCGAAATTGAATCTGAAATAATGATCATAAAGTCAATTAGTGAGATCACGTAAACAAGTTCGACATAGAAAAATATGTTTACAAACTCGGTAATCGGTATAGTAAAAGTAACTTTTAAATCGAGGATTTTATCACTCATTATCTAATCCAACCAAATTGAAAATCAAGAAGAAATGGACTAAATTAGTAGACCTTTTAGATACGTAGAGAAATAGAATCAACAACTCATAGATGAAAACTATTATTAGCATTTACAATGATTTCCGCAGTGCAGGATTTGTCGAAGTGCATATATTTTAGGGCTTTTCACATGAAATATAGGGGAACAGATAAGCAATGAAAATCTTAACAAAAATTAACATTCAAGCTTTTATCAATAATAGAATAAGGCAAAGAATAGTAAATGAAGGTAAGGATGACTATGCCGGAGGCAGTTAATGATCCGTCGTAAAAATTAAAACTATTGTTGAAGCTCTTCCGAACTCATCATTGAGTTTTCGCTCGCGGTATTTCCATTCATCAGCCGGAGCAGTGAGCGGAGATGTGGTTGTTTGGTCATTTTCCGGCCATTGGTAGAGAAGATTAATACGGCCGAGGTGGAGTGCAACGAGAAGGTGGTTTACGCCGGTTGCGAGAATGAAGAGGGAGAGAGGCTTGTGGTTTCGGCGAAAGTGTGGTCCGCCGGTCCGGAGCAGTGGTGGCATGCAACTGGTGATGTGGCTGTTCTGCTTCTGTTTGTGTGTTGGACAGCAGTGCCTTGCTGACCGGAGGAGGGGATCGGCCGGAATAGTGAGCAACGGTGGTCACCGGGCGGTGGTGGCGGCTTGAAGTTGGCGAAGGTGTGAGATGAAGAGGGATTGGGAGAATTTGACTAGTTTGGTGATGAGGAGAAATGGGAAGTTTTGTTTACGGTTAGGGGTGTGTAGTGAATAAAAGAAGTAGGATATGGTTTTATTATTGCGTAAGATTAACTAAGATGAGCGGTTTGGGTCGAATCTGGTGAGTGGGTCGAATTGTGGGTATGAGTGCGGGTCGTGGGTAATTTATTGGGTAGGATTCAATTGATGGCTGAAATTGAATTTATATAGTATCCAGAATGGTAAAAATATTTAAATTAAGCATAACTTAAGCAGAAGTGGCTAGGCGTTAAATAAATTGAATGAAATTGAATAGAAAGTGGTTAGAATTTAAATGGTGGAGAAAAATTGAATTAGCTACTATTAAAATAATGAAAAATACTACACTTGTAAATAATTGTAAATGGATAATATAATAGTTTAATTTGCGATAAAGTAATATAGATATTATTATTATTAAATTAACTATAAATAATTTATAAAACTAAGTAAATTATCTTTACATTTAAATAAACCTTATTTAATTGAAAATATATATGCATGTAATATTATTCAATGACGTAATTATATATTATACTAAAATTTAAACTTTAAATTGATGTAATAAAATATTGTAGAAATATAAATTAAAATAATTATGCAAAAATTCAAGTATATGTATGCTAATTACGGTGATTTTAAATACACACATATATATTGATACACAGCTTAGGCGGAAACGTAGGGAGGTCAAAATTGGGTGTCAACAGCTGCCCCCTTTTTGCTGGAAATGAAGGATAAAGATTGTCGAGCAAAGAGCGTTGACTTAATGTAAATTATTTCCGATCGAAAAAAAATTTCGGGTAGGACCATATGAAAAAAAAAATGAAGTTATGATATCGCAGCTGAGACTTCAGTTTCAAGTCACATACATATCTCTCGGGTTTCACGAGGAATCGGGCCGTGTGTAGTTTCTAGATTTAGGGAGTGAGCGAGATCCTAAAGAAAATTTATAATATGAGGCTTGAATAAGGGAAAAGAAAGGAGTGATATGAAATGATAAGATTAGAGAGGTGAAAGAGATAGACAACATTGTTACTTTCGTGTCAAAATGTAGAAATACCAGAATAGGGCTAATTTGAAGGTAAAGATTGAAGCGAAAGCGAAAATGATAAAGCGCCTCTAAGTGGGGTGAAAAGTGGTAGAGAGCTTAATGGTAAACGAATAAATAATGACGGGCGTATAAATTCAAAAACAAAGCATAGCTCAGACAACTTTAAGGTGACAGTGCCTTAACCGAACAACGCCCCGAAGCAATAGGACCAAGCTTAGTCCTTAGAATTTGTAAGGTAACACTTATCCCATTTTAAAAGAATGATGATGATAATATAACGATGATATGTTAAGAGTAGCAAATAGGGGCTTGAACAAACACTATAATAGCTTGAAAGTAGCAGAGAAGTTTGAAAATAGCATAAGAGAGCTCGAAAGTGAATCAATAAATAATAGCGGGCATAGAGTAATTAACATAATGTATAGATTTCCAAGAACAAATCATAGCTCGAATAATTTTGGGAGGGTAATTGCTTTTCCCAAACAACGTAAAAAAATAGTAGGACCCTTTATCCGCTTAAAAGTTTGGAGGGTGTACTTAGTCTGATCAAAAGAATATGAGAGTAGCACAACGATAATATGTTAACGGAGAAAATAGTTGCTTGGATCTTTGAAGTAGCGTAGGTAGCAGAAAGCATGGGCACTTGAAAGTAGCAAGATAGTAGCTTGATTCAAATCATGAGAGTAACTTGATATATATAGTAGCCCCCAAACTTAAAAAATGCTAAATAAAGCGATTAGTGTAGAATTAAGATAATATTTTGCAAAATTAATGATTATTCGAGGAATAATTTTGACAGGATGAGTACTTTAACCCGATTAAAATTTAAAAATAGTGCTTAACGAGCAGAAAGGTGGAGGTAGAACTTAACTCATAGGGCGATGCTTAGCCTTTAAAATTGAAGGTAGTGCTTAACTTAAAAGGCGATTACTTAGCCTATAGGACAACATAGCCCTTAAAAGCATTTAGGATAATTAGCAACAGCTGAGCACCAATGCTTAGCCCTTAAAGAAATATTTAGGATAGTGCTTAACCCGTAGGACAATGCTTAGTCCTAAAAAAAATATTTAGAGTGATGCTTAACCCATAGGACGGTGCTTAGCTCCTATAAAATTTGGTAATTACTTAACCCATAGGACAACGCTTCGCCCTTAAAGAAAAATTTTGGGTAGTGCTTAACCCGTAGGACAATGCTTAGCCCTTAAAGAAATATTTAGGAGTGGTGCTTAACCCGTAGGACAACACTTTAGCCCATAAAATATTTAGGGTAGTGCTTAACCCATAGGACAATGCTTAGCCCATAAAATATTTATGGTAGTGCTTAACCCATGAGACAATGCTTAGTCACAAAGAAATATTTAGGGTAGTGTAGCGTTCAGAAATAAAAGTATTAATACTTAGCTTCAAATAAATAGCGTTCAGCTTTGAGTAACTTACTAAGAGGGTAGCGCTTAACCCTGTTCATGGACAAACTTCAAATAGTTTAGCTTTGCGATTGATAATAATGAATACCTTCGTAAATCAGATGATATATAAAATGATTGCAAATTTGGTACCCGTTGCTCCTGTGGCAAAGAAAAAAATTTAAAAGAATCATAAGATTAAAAAGGGGAAGGTTGATTTTTTCCTTTTGTTTGTTCTAGATTGCTATCCCGATCTACTTGAGCTTGATCGAGTGGATGTCACGTCTTTTCATAGACGTCCTTTTGGGAATCAATTCCTTGGTTTGACTGAGTCTTGATAAATTTTGAGATCCTACTCAAAATTTCTGTCCCAATGTAGAACATAACATGAGCTCCTTTGCAAATGATGCAGTTGTGAATTTTGAGAGTCCCTCAAGAATTCTGCCCTAGGTACGTAGAAACGCTCGATCTATTGAAATTTTGAGGTCCTCCCAAAATTCTGCCCCAGTTATTAAAGGAAAAAAGGAAGAGAAAATTTTATTAAAATATAGACCGAACCCCATAAGGCGCCTGCGTCCCTCTTAAACAGGAATCAAGTCAAACGTGGTTGGAATACAAAAAAAGAACTTCGAATAAAAGGAATAAATCGAATTAAGGATAGATTTTGACTTCATCTTAAGTGGGCATCAACTTTCATGCCGGGTATATAACCTTGGCATCAATTGAATTGCTTGAATCTTATCTTTCCAAGCTCGACATTCTTCTGATGGTGTATCCTCTCATCCCTGAATGATAGTCGCAAATCTTAGTATGATCGAGCCATTTTGCATGTGTATCCATCACTATTCCGGGAATTGGAGTAATATAGCCGTCAACCTTTAATCTCTCATACAATTGGGTTATAGACTCACCCAAAGGAGTATACTGCTTGGATGAACTTGCTCGGGTCTCCTTGGGCTTGAGATTGTTGAATCAGTGGATTTTGACAAACTGGTAGCCTTTGGAGTGTAGGTGGAGGTGAAAATGTGCGAGGTTGCGCATGATAGGTAGCGGGGTTGTAGAACGGAATTGAGTGATGGTATGTAGGCAATTGGTATTGGAGTGGAGGTGCTTGGTATCCCCACGGAGTTTCGGTCCTTCTATAGGTGATACGACATTCACCTCTTTCACGTTCTTGTTCTCAGTGGATCCTACCAAATTTTTAAAAGTTTTATCGGCTTCTTGTAATGCTCCCAATCAATAATGGTACCTTTCTTGATACCGTCCTCAATCTTTCTCCTAATTTAATGATTTCGCCAGCTCTTCTCACTTACCAGCATCAACCTATCATATACTTGCGGGTCCCCACATGAAAGATATCCTTCATTTGAACTTCCTCCATTAGAGGTCGCACTCACATGACCTCGGACCTCTTGAGTTTCATATTCCCTAAATGTCTTTGTAGGATTTCTTTTCAAGTTTTGAATGTAGTGCAATTCTGGTGCATTCTCTATATTGAAACTGAACCGCTCTACAACAGTTGCAGCCATATCAGTCCAATTAATCCATTTTCTCGGATTTTGCTCTATGTACCAATTGAGGCATCCCGGACAAACTTCTCATGAACAACTTCATTGGATTTTCATCTCTCTCCCTACTCCAATCAGCTTGTCACAATACATCCTTAAGTGGGCTTTCAGGTCACTAGTGCCGTTGAACATTTCAAACTTCGGAGGTTTGTATCCTGCAGTAGCTCGACGTCAAGATGTATGCATAGGTCTTCGCTATCTTAGGCATTCTATCATTGGCCCCTTCAATATTTTGTAATCAGTTGTTCATCTTCTTGGTTCCTCAGCCATAGATCTTATCAAGCTATCTTTCTCAGAGAGTCAGATTCTCTAAGTGATGAGTAACGGAGCAGTTTCATTATAAATGGGGTTTAAGGTATGATCTCTCGGAGCATGGGCATAAGACGTGTTGGTGATCTTGGGCAGAATTATATGCCCAAGTGATACTCAAATGCTTCATTCCGTCTTGTTTATCCATTGTTATTTGTGCATTCTCATGTGATTTGTAGTTAAAATGTGAGTTTATACTAACCAACATGATTAGTGTTGTTTTGCAGGAAAAATGTAATTTTAGGGAAGCTAAGATGCATGTGGTAAAATTGGGAATGGACTCGGAAGCGAGCATGGAAAAGGTCAAGGGAAAACAGCAAATATAGGGGCTCCCGCGATGGAGCCGTGTCACGCCATCGCGGATGCATTCTACCCTAGATGAGTTGAGTTGGCCATTTCCAGTAAATGTCCGCGTGCCTCCGTGACACGGGGGCAATGCCACGCGATACAAGCCGTACCACGTTAGGCATATTTACACAGAACATCAAATTCCAGTAAGGTTTCGCGTCGGTGCCGTGGCACCTGGCCAAGCCCCACGTGCCCATGCCGTGGCACTGAGGAGTAACTGCTGAGGACCTTATTCCAGAAGGTCCGCGTTAGCTCTGTGTCACGAAGCAGTGCTCCATGATGCACTCCGTGACACGTTGCTTCTATTATTCGGGAAAAAATTCCACCGGTATAAATAACACTTAGGTTCATTGTTAATTATTCTGACTTAGCTGAGCAAAGACGTGGGTTACAGGCAGTTGAGGGACGAAAATCTTAGGGTTCTTCTCTATCTCTTTCTCCTTTATTTCAATTGTTTGTATGATTTATACTCATTTGATGATGTTTAAATCCACAAATGAGTAGCTAATTCACTTCTTGCTTAGGTTAAGTACAATTGTAGTGGAATGTAATTGTTGATCATTTTGGTTTCCATCTTTTCTTCAATGGTTGTTCTATCAGTTCTTGTTCTTGCATTAATGTTTGGCCAATGTTAATGTATATCTAAAAAATCCAGTTTTATCTTGAAAAAGGAAAGATTGGAAAGTTGTGAATTGGTAGGATATGACTTTTCTTAGTTTGGGAAAAATTGAGAATTGATTTACCTTCGGAGAATAGAAATATATCTGAAAGTCGTATTAGTCAATTAAGGAATCGATTTTGTATGGCTAGAACATGAATATCTTTTATCACAGAAATGTAGGTTGAAGGTTCATGATTCTTAAGTTGGGTTGAATACGAAAGTTTTCATCTGAGCAATAGTGTGACTAGCAATCAAAGAGAGCGATTAACCGAATTGTATCGATAGATTACTTCCCTGCATGTTCGTTTAGCCTCAGCTTGCTCATTACTATAGTTTAGACTCACTTTATAATTTTGTTTTAGATTAGTATAAATTAGGAAACAAACTCTCTAAATCTTCTTTAAATTGTTGTACGCATTTTTAAGTTAGATTTCATTAACACTTAAGTCGATTATTACCTTGGTTCCAGTCCCTGTGGGATCGACACTTGGCTTACTTTAGCCATTTTACTACTTGTTCGACCACGTGCACTTGCGTGTAGTTGCAGAAACACTCCGAACAGTTGGTCATAACTTTAGGAGGTAAGTAATGAAACATGGTGGGCGGTCTTTTGTGAACTATTAGCTTGATTTGAAGGAGTTGCACCGTATGCGAATGTTGTATATGATTTTGGGGAAGCAAGTAGGCATGACTAAGTTTTTAGAGTATGAGGCTTGATGGGATTCCAATGGAAGACTGTGAAGTAAGCGTGAGGCTTGAAGTAGAAGCATGAATCTCATCTTGTTGTTCTAACGAAGTTTCCAAGGACAAACAGATTTTTGTATTACGGACTCGAGATAATTCTCCTTGAGTTTTAGAAATCTTTTGCTCCATCCTATAATTGAATCATTACATTCAGGTGGATACCTCCTTTCCGATCTCTGAATCTTTTTGCAATGGTTGTGTCAATTACGACTGCTGAACTATTATTGTCGTTCATTTCTCTATTGCTTCGGTGAATCGATAGCGAGAAAGGTATGGCAGACGGTTATGCAAAAATCAACCTTAGGAGAGAGATAATCCAAGATAAACAATAAAATTAGTAAAGAAACTCAAGCATGACATTATTTGTATATAAAAGATTAAAGGAAAGAAACACATTAATACGCTTCTCATTGTAAATAAAAGATTAAACTTATTAATACGTCTTCCTAATTTAGGGGTCTCTTTTGTGCCAGAGGTAGGCCTAGCACATTTTTGAAAGTCAAATATGTCATAATGTGTCATTCCATTTGCTCAATTACAATCCCAAATACATAAAATAATAAATATTATTAAAAAAAAAAAGATTACAAAAAAGCTAAGCTATAGCCTAAATGAAATGCTCTTCCATCTTCCGGCCTCTTCTTTGTATATATACTTGAATTGGTACTTAACAACCTGCATAATGAAATGTTAGTTTTAACCATCCCACTAAAGAAAATAGTCTACATTTTAGACATATTGATTTCTCAAATAAAAATGCAAATAGATATGATAATGTCCTTTTCGAGATTATACTCTTTGGACTTTGGGCCAAGTTAAACTAATGTCAATATACCAAGGGTATCGAGACTTCCTAGGGGATAATGCTATGCATGACTTATTAATTTCTAAGAGTAGGGTAGGTGGACTGAAAAATTCTTATGTGAAAGATTGTGTGATCACATGGTAATAAAACTATTCATTCACTCCACATATGTCAATTCCTAAATGAGTTTTGAAAGGATTTTAGAGAAGCGCAAAGCATAAGTGCGTGTACGGTGTGTGATAGTGAGAGATTCCCAAGTGGGGAAGTATGAACAGAATGACAAGTCTAAGAAGTATGAGTGGCACACTTAATAAAAAAAAACTGGTAAGACAATAAAAGTTAGGAAGAGCAATAAAAATTTAATAAAGCATAAAAATAAATAAACACGTCATAGGTTATTTCAAATAAACACATAAAGAAAGAGTTGGAAAAGTTAACGTTAAATAATAACATTACAAGAGAAACATACAAGGAGATAAGAAAGGAGATTAAACATGTATTAAATAATCTAAATAAGGAAACAAATAAAGGGATTAAGAGGAATAATTTAAACAAGGAAGCAAATAGAGAGAATAAGGAAAAAGGTTTACATAGAAAGAAACAAATTAACTTAAAAGAATAACAAATCCAATTAGACATATGCACTCCAAGTTCACATAAATAAATAAGACATTCTTCCAAGGATTGTAAAAGACTTGGAGGACACAAGGTAAAGTTCACTAAATCTTTGACGTGCCTTGGGCGTCGCAATTTCTAGATTTGAGATGATGCGTATTCCTTAGTAAAGGCATACACGGTAAAGATCTAAGAATAAGAATGGGTTTATACACGGTTCCCTCAAGAGGACAACTTGAGAGTGAGGGAGCTCATGATCGTCGGCAGCACCATCAATGGACCAAATCATAGAACCAATCCTCAGAGAATTGTTTTAATAGTGAGCGGCCGTGAAACCACGCAACCCGTTATCAAGTGTGTGAGTGTGAATATTTTGAAGACAATAATGTGTAACATGTGATAATATAAACATATGCAAAAGATTAGAACAATACATAATTTGATAAACAAAAGTTCTAAGTATAAAAGGCAATCAATTATATAAGGAAGTAAATAATAAAAAGGAGAAAAATAAAATTAAATATAGAAAGAAAACAAATAATAAAGAAGGATTCAACAATTAAATACATAAATAATGTAATGATTTAAACATGATAAAAATATGTATAATAGAAAAAAAGTATAAAACCCCACATAACATAAACCAGTAATGGTTAGAAACTTAAAATCCACGGTGGAGTCACCATCTTGTGTTGCGCCCCATTTTCCTCGCTGAAAGCGGGAACTCAACATGTGACAACTCTTAAGGATTATTTAATGAGAAGAGTCGCCACCTAACACGATTTGAGGTGCGTTAGAGCACCTACGTACTAACTTAAGGGTTTTGTTATACTAGCCTAGATAACTAGAGTCAGTAGGGTTCAAGTCACCTCGAAAGGAGTGTTAGGCACCTTTCGGGGTCCACAAATAATGGGTCCCTTCGAGAATTCATTATTATGTGAAATTATTTACTAAGTGATCAAATAAGATTGATTTTAATTTTTCTTACGTAAAACTAGTTAACTGAACTATGTATTAAAAATAAATAATAATTTGTTCAAATAGCATTTATGGCAAGCGAAATCGGATAAAAGCGAGAAAGACATAATGTAGAAATATAATTTATTCAAATAATGATTGAGAAGCAAAAGGAATATAATAAGTTTCTCAAAAAAGAAAGCTTTCTGTTACACGGTGAAACAAATACAACAAAAGCATATATGGACATATGTGCACTCCTAACTTAAAAGATCATATTTTAAAGCAAAACAAAGCACATAGGGAGTTGCTTCAAATTTAGAAATTAAGGGTAGCTATGATATATGGACAAATTAAGAATGTTGTTGTAAGAGTATCATTAAAGTATACTAACCAGTTAATAATAAATTCCCGCAAATAGTAAATATCAACAATTTCAAAAGACCTTTTCCAACAATTGAGACCCAAACCTCAACACTTCAAGATCACAAGAATCTCATTGATTCCGAGTAGTGCTTGTGTTGAGGAGGAAAAAGGAATTAAGGTGAGGCGAAGAACAAAGAAATAAAGAACAAAATTTTCTGATTTGATAGCCAAAAGTCAATAATATGACCTAAGAGAATAAGAGGTTCCTGGAAAAGGAGAAGGCAGCGCCTGCTAAGGGGATATAATCAGTTAGAATGAGAGGAGAAGGAGAATATTCATCATAGTAATCAAGGAGAAACTTTCCTTAATAAAACATTTAAAAGTCATAATTAAGGCAATAAAGCTTAAGCTACGATTTCCTTAAAGAATCAAAATATTATAAGTTATTCACATAATCTTGTACAACACAAAAGTTGTCATGTCCCTAACTCAAGGAGGAAAATATTTTTAATCATAAAGCATACAAAACTTACTAAGAATAGTCCAATGAATCAGATAAGGAAATAAAATAGAGCATAAATTTAGTAAAGGTACCATCAAATACAAAACCATAAATCAATGATAGTTTACCAAATAGACTTCATATCGCATTCATTACAAAATATAAAAATGTCCATATTACAAATCAAATTTTGAACATAGAAGGAAAACAAGATTATGCCATATGCATTGTACAAAGCTGTCATAAAGTCTTGAATTATTAAGCAATTTACCTCAAATAACTTAGTACTAAAACAATCCTAATTAACTAAGGAAAAGAAAGAGAATCTTGAGAAGAGTAAAGGGTAGGAAAATATATTTTCTTCAAATAGCATGATCAAATGCAGGTAAGTTATCAAAACTATCAAAAGCTACAAAAATAGACAAGTAACAAGTTGAAATTTTCTCAAGATTTATCAATAACAGGCAAATACTAAGGTTGTCATATAATTTGAAAATTAATCAGATAACAATAATCTCAAGTTGTCGGGAATTACCAAGAATAGAAGAATCCTAGGCTGTAAAAGATTATTCAAGCAAAGGGAGGGAAAATTATAAGCTACTACAGTTGTACATTAATGTGTTAAGATATCAAAATAATCATGCTTAACATAAACTAGGTTTAATCCTCTCACTTAAGGATTTATAAATTCAAATCTGTCGAGGCCCTCAAGTAACAATGTTGACACGTAATTACCGAAATGATTATGGAGATTCATCAAAATATGTAAATATTAAAGCGAAAATGTCAAGGTTGGACCATGAAAGCTATTACGGTAGGAACAAAAAATTGCCATTCTTGCCATAAATCAATCCACCTTTGATTATCATTTTATTTGGAATAAGTTCACATAGGCAAAGCGAAATTGAATCTGGAAATAATGATCATAAAGTCAATTAGTGAGATCAAGTAAACACAAGTTCGACATGAAAAACATGTTTGCAAGTTACGTGTCGGTATAGCAAAAGTAACACCAAATCAGGGATTTTATCACTCATTATCTAATCCAACCAAATTGAAAATCCAAGAGAAATGGACTAGAATTAGTGAACCTTTTAGATACGTAGAGAAATAGAATCAACAACTCATAGATGAAAACTATTATTAGCATTTACAATGATTTCACAGGCTAGGATTTATTCAGTGCATATATTTGGGCTTTTCACATATGAAATATAGGGAACAGATAAGCAATGAAAATCTTAACAAAAATTAACATTCAAGCTTTTATCAATAATAGAATAAGGCAAAGAATAGTAAATGAAGGTAAGGATGACTATGCCGGAGACGGATTAATGATCCGTCGTAAAAATTAAAACTATTGTTGAAGCTCTTCGAACTCATCGGCCCAGGTTTTCGTTCGCGGTATTTCCATTCATCGGCCGGAGCAGTGAGCGGAGATGTGGTTGTTTTGGTCATTTCCGGCCATTAGTAGAGGTGTCTGGCCGAGTGGGTCTGCGAAGGTGGTTTCTCGCTTCGGTTGCAGAGATAGCAGAAGAGGAAGGCTTGTGGTTTTGGCGGCGTGTAGTCCCGCCGGTCGGGCTTGATGGTAGCGTGCAACTGGTGATGTGGTTGTTCTGCTTCTGTTTGTGTGTTGGACGGTGCTTGCGGCCGAAGGGGAGGGAGATCGGCCGGAATAGTGAGGCGACGGTGGTCACCGGGCGGTGGTGGCGGCCGGAGTTAGCGAGAGGTTAGGATGAAGAGGGATTGGGAGGGATTTTGACTAGTTTGGTGATGGAAATGGGAAGTTTTGTTTACGGTTAGGGGGTGTGTAGTGAATAAAAGGAAGTAGGATAGGGTTTTATTATTAGCCGTAAAAGATTAACTAAGATGACGGTTTGGATTAAATCTAGAGTGAGTGGGGTCGGATTGTGGGTATGAGTGGTCATGGGTAACTTATTGGGTAGAGATTCAATTGATGATTTGAAATTAATTCCTAGTATCAGAATGGTAAAATAGGCTAAAGTGACATAACTTAAGCAGAAGTGGCTAGGCGTTAAATAAATTGAATGAAATTGAATATAAAGTGGCTAGAATTCCAAATGAATTGGAGAAAAATTAAATTAGCTACTATTAAAATAATGAAAAAATACTACACTTGTAAATAATTTAATAAATAGATAATATAATAATAGTTTAATGTGTGATAAAGGAAATAATATAAATATTATTATTACAAAAATTAGAAATCATAAATAATTTATAAAACTAAGTATATTATATTTTTAAATAAATCTTATTTAATTGAAAATATATATGCATGTAATATTATTCAATGACGTAATTATATATTATACTAAAATTTAAACTTTAAATTGATGTAATAAAATATGGTAGAAATATAATTAAAATAATTATGAAAAAAATTCAGAAATTACCGCATGAAGTTATATAAATTGAATGAAATTGAATAGAAAGTAGCTAGAATTTAAATGAATTGGAGAAAATTGAATTAGCTACTATTAAAATAATGAAAAAATACTACACTTGTAAATAATTTAATAAATAGATAATATAATAGTTTAATTTGAGATAAATAATATAAATATTTAATTACGAAATTAAATATAAATAATTTATAAAACTAAGTATATTATATTTTGTAAATAAATCTTATTTAATTGAATATATATATAATTATATTATTATTTTTGAATATAAATTTATAATGATATATTATACTAAAATTTAAACTTTAAATTGACGTAATAAAATATTGTAGAAATATAATTAAAATAATTATGAAAAAAATTCAAATAATAAATTTTTTTGATAGGATCCAGATGAAAAAATGAAGTTATGAAGATACCGCAGCCGAGACTTCAGTTTCAAGTCGCCTACATATCTCGGGTTTCACGAGAATGCAGTGGGTGTGTAGTTCTGGAATTGGGGACAAGCGAGATCCCTAAAAAGAAAATTTATAATATGAGGCTTGAATAGGGAACGGAAGGAGTATGAAGTGATAAGATTAGAGATGAAAGAGATAGACGACATTGTTACTTTCATGTAAAAATTTGGAAATACCAGAATGAGGAGGCTAATTTGAAGGTAAAAGATTGAAGAAAAAAGCGAAAATGATAAGCTCCTCTAAGTGCGGTGAAAAGTGGTAGAGCTTAAGGGTAAACGAATAAATAATGACAGACCTATAAATTCAAAACAAAGCATAGCTCAGACAACTTTAAGGTGGTAATTATAGCAGACAACGCCCAGAAATAATAGGACCAGCTTAGTCACTTAGAATTTGTAAGATAACGCTTATCCCATTTAAAGAATGATGATGATAATATAACGATGATATATTAAGAGTAGCAAATAGGGGCTTGAACAAACACTATAATAGCTTGAAAGTAGCTTGAAAGTTTGAAAATAACATAAGAGAGCTCGAAAGTGAATCAATAAATGTAGGCATAGGTAGTGAGCATAACGTATAAATTTTCAAAAACAAAGCATAGCTCGAATAATTTTGGGAGGGTAGTGTTTTTCCCCCAAACGACGTAAAAAAACAGTAGGACCACGCTTGGCCCTTAAAAGTTTGGAGGGTAATGCTTAATCAATCAAAAAGAATATGAGAGTAGAACAATGATAATATGTTAAGAGGAGCAAATAGTGGCTTGGATCTTGGTAAGTAGTAGCGAAAGCATGGGCACTTGAAAGTAGCAAGACAGTAGCTTGATTCAAATCACGAGAGTAACTTGAAATATAATAGTAGCCTGCAAACTTAAAAAATGCTAAATAAAGCGATTAGTCAATGAGATTAGATAATATTTTGCAAAATTAATGATTAGCTCAAATAATTTTGACAGGATAGTACTTAACCGATTAAAATTTAAACATAGTACTTAGTGAATGATTGAAGGGTAGAACTTGCTCATAGGGTTGTTCTTAGCCTTTAAAATTGGAGAGTAGTGCTTAACCAAAGGCAGTTCTTAGCCTGAGACAAATGCTTAGCCCTTAAAGAAGCATTTAGGGTAGTGCCAACTTTGTAGAACAATGCTTAGCCCTTAAAGGAAATATTTAGGGTAGTGCTTAAACGGTAGGACAATGCTTAGTCTAAAAAAAATATTTAGGGTAGTGCTTAGCCTATAGGACAATGCTTAGCCTTAAAAACATTTAGGGTAGTGCTTAACCTGTAGGACAATGCTTAGCCCTTAAAGAAATATTTAGGGTAGTGCTTAACCCAGAGGACAATTTTTAGTCTGAAAAATATTTGAGGTAGTGCTTAACCCATGCGACAATGCTTAGTTTTATAGAAATTTAGGGTAGTGCTTAACCCACTTAGGAAAACGCTTTACCCTTAAAAAGAAAATTTAGGAGTAGTGCTTAACCCATAAGACAACGCTTAGTCCTTGGAAATAAAATTTAGGGTACTGCTTAACTCATAGGACAACGCTTAGCCCATAAAATATTTAGGGTAGTGCTTAGCCCCATTGGACAATGCTTAGCCCATAAAATATGTGAGGGTGATGCTTAACCCATAGGACAATGCTTAGCCCTTAAAGAAATATTTAGGGTAGTACTTAACCCGAGGACAATGCTTAGCCCATAAAATATTTAGGGCAGTGCCCTTACATTCAGAAATAAAAGTATTAATACTTAGCTTCAAATAAATAGCGTTCAGCTTTGAGTAACTTACTAAGAGGGTAGTGCTTAACCCCGTTCATGAGACCAAACCTCAAATAGTTTAGCTTTGCGGTTATTAATGAATACCTTCGTATATCCAAATGATATATAGAATGATTGCAAATTTGGTACTTGTTTCTCCTGTGCTCAAGAAAAAAAAAAAGAAAAAAAATCATAAGATTAAAAAAAGAAGGTTGATTTGTGCCTTTATTTATTCGTTGCTATTCCGATCTCATGAGCTTGATGATCGGGCCCAGATGTCACGTCTTTTCATGAAGCGTCCTTTTTGGCAATCAATTCCTTGGTTTGGTAGGGAGCCTTGATAAATTTTGAGATCCTTCTCAAAATTTCTGCCCCAGTGTAGAACATAATGTAGACTCCTTTTGCAAATGACGCAAAGTTGTGAATTTACGAGGTCCCCTCAAAAAAATGCCGATCTATTGAATTTTTTGAGGAGTCCTCTAAAAATTCTGCCCCGATTGGTAAAGGAAAAGGAAAGGAAAATTTAATAAAGATATAGGCCGAACCCTATAAGGGCGCCTACGTCCCTCTTAAATTAGAATCAGGTCCAACGTAGTTCAGAATACAAAAAGAACTTCGAATAAAGGAATAAATAAGTGCGGATAGCTTTTGACTTCATCTTAAATAGGCATCAACTTTCATCTCGGGTGGATCACCTTGGCATCAATTAGTGCTTGAATATTATCTTTCAAAGCTCTACATTCTTCTGTGGTGTGTCCTCTCATCCCTGAATGATAGTCGTAAATCTTAGTATGATCGAGCCATTTGCATGTGTATCATCACTATTAAGGTGGGTGATATAGCCGTAAACCTTTAATCTCTAATATAATTGGGTCATGGACTCAACCAAAGGAGTATACTGCTTGGATGAACTTGCTCGAGGTCTCGCGGGCTTGCGAGATTGTTGGGTGGTGATTTTGACAAACTGATGGTCTTTGGAGTGCGGAGTGGAGAGGATGAAAATGTGCGGAGTTGCACATGATAGGTAACGAGGTTGTAGAACGGCATTGGTGATGGTATGTAGGCAATTGGTATTGGAGTGGAGGTGCTTGGTATCACCACGGAGTTTTCGGTCCTTCTATAGGTGATACGGTATTCACCTCTTTCACGTTCTTATTCTCAATGGTCCTACCAGATTGCAAGTTTTCTTTGGTGCTTATTCTCCCCAATCGATAATGGTACATTCTTGATACCGTCCTCGATCTTTTCTCCTAATTTAATTATTTCAGCAGAAGCTCTTCTCACTTACCAGCATCAACCTATCATATACTTGCGGGTCTAGATTTCGCATGAAGATATCCTTCATTTGAACTTCCTCCATTGGAGGTCGCACTCTGGCGGCTTCGGACCTCCAAGGTGCATATTCCCTAAATGTTTCTGTAGGATCTCTTTTCAAGTTCTGAATGTAGTGCAAGAGTCGGTGCATTCTCTGTATTGAAACTGAACCGCTCTACAAAAGCTGCAGCCATATCATCAATTAATCCATTTTCTCAGATTTTGCTCTACGTACCAATTGAGGCATCCCGGACAAACTTCTCATGAACTACTTCTTCATTCGTATTGTTTCATCTCTCCCTACTCCAATCATCTTGTCATAATACATCCTTAGAGTGGGCTTTCGGGTCACCGGTGCCGTTGAACATTTCCAAACTTCCGGAGCTTTGTATCCCGCTGGTACCTCGACGTTAGGATGTAGCCGCCGTCTTCATAACTTAGGCGTTCTATCCTGTTGGCCCCTTCAATATTTTATGTCCCGGTTGTTCATCTTCTTGAGAGTTCCTCGGCCATAGATTGTATCAAGCTGTCTTTCTCTTAAGTCCAAATTCTCCTAAGTGATGAGTAACCGAGCAGTTTCGATATAAATGGGTTTAGCGTATGATCTCTCAGGCATGGGCGTAAGAGAGTGTTGGATATAACTTTAGGAGGTAAGTAATGAAACATGGTGGGCGGTCTTTGTGGTGTGGATTGGTTAAAAGGAGTTATAAGCATTATGCGGAGTGTTGTATATGATTTTGTTGTATATGATTTTGAGGAAGCGAGTAGGCATGACTAAGATTGTTTTGAGGATATGAGGCTTGATGGGATGCCAGAGGAAGACTTGTGAAAGTGACGTGGGGCTTGGTAGAAGCATGAATCTCGGCCTGCTGTTCTAACGATGTTTCCAGGGGGACCGACTGATTATTTGTATTACGGACTCGAGATAATTCGCCTTGGAGTTCTAAAATCTTTTGATCCATCCTTATAATTAAATCATTACATTCAGGCGGATACCTCCTTTCCGAACTCTCTGCAGAATCTTTTGGAGTGGTTGTTTCAATTCTGACTACTGAACTATTACTGTCGCTCATTTCTCTATTGCTTCGGTGAATCGACAGCGAGAAAGGTATGGCGGATGGTTATGCACAAATCAACCTTAGGAAGGGAAATAATCAAGATGAATAATAAAATTAGTAAATAAACTCAAGCATGACATGTTGTAGATAAAAGATTAAAGGAAAGAAACACATTAATACACTTCTCATTGTAAATAAAAGATTAAACACATTAATACGTCTTCCTAATTTGGGGGCCTCTTTTGTGCCAGAGGTAGGCCTAGCACATTTTGAAAGTCAAATATGCCATAATGTGTCATTCCATTTGCTCCATTAAAATCCCAAATACATAAAATAATAAATAAATTATTACTTCATTTACATAATAAGATATTATAAGAAAATAAAGATTACAAAAAAGTAAAGCTATAGAGAAGCATGACCTAGTGTTTTTAAAATGATGGTGAATTCTTCTATTATTTCCTAAATTCCAAGACCTAATATGATTATGAGTTGATTACAATGTAAAATAAGTGAGTTACCTTGAATTATGGGTTGAGTGATGGAAAAATGTGGGATTATAGAATGTTCTTCATAAATGGATGGAAATTTTGAATAAGGCTTTATTATTGTTCACTCAATTATTGTAATTACTTGCACCCATGATTATTCTATGTGAAGATTGAACGATCATCCCTAAGAACTTGAATGTGCTATTGATAGGCATGTTGAGAAGAAATTAGAGTGTATGGGCTTGAATAATTGAAATTAAAGTATGTATGTCTCTTATGTCTTTGATGGAATTGACTGAGCATGAGGTAAATCCATGATAATAGTATAATTAATGCATCCTTCTCATGAATTGGAGTAATCTCGAAATGGGTCTCATGAAATTAAGATGTATGCCTCCCCCTTGATCTCGTTGAATATGTATAAGTTTCGAGTCAAGTATATGGTTTCCCATAAATCTAGAATTTATGAATCAATGGATGTGTGTTATGGTATGAATCGGATCTATGGATCATGAATGGCTTTATGATACATGTTGAATAACATGAAGCCAGAATTTTAACAAGAATCTTTAGATACTCAATAATGTAATATAGTTCAAGAAATATTGATGTGACTCTATGATGATATGAATTATGACGATAAAGCATGAGAATGGTATTTTCAAAATGTTGGGCTTGTTGTTAGTAGAAAGTAGCCCTACCCATTCCGAACTGAATGTTGTATGACGAAAATCAGAAAATGCTCATGTCTCTGGTTAGCTTCAATAGTTTAGTATACATGATCAGATGTTATAGCCTGCATGTTCTAGCCAGATAGGGAACTTCCTTAGTCGAGAACGTTTCCTTTAATCAGACAGGGAACTTTCTTAGTCGAGAACGTTTCCTTTAGTCAGTCAGGGGACTTCCTTAGTCGAGAACGTTTCCCTTAGTCAATCAAGGAACTTTCTTAGTCGAGAACGTTTCCCTTAGTCAATCAGGAACACTCCCTAGTTGTGAATGTGTTCCTTAGTGCAGATGGGGACACTCCATAGTTGAGAATGTGTCCCTTAGCGATCCAGGGACTCTCCATAGTGGAGAATGACTCCCTTAGCTCATGTTATCGGTTTAGATCCGTTGAGGTAGGAAGCAGTCTCAATTATTGGTAGATGTTAAATATATGATTTTATGCATGAGTTCGATGATGTTTCCATGAAATGAGATCCAAAGGAAAGTTTCATATATGTGCATGTATAAGTGGCTTTCTAAAGGATTGATGCATGTTAAATCAGTTATGTTAATGTACTTGGTTATTTCCTTATCGTATACTTGTGTATTTATTGATCTATGATATCCCGCATGCTNCTATGATATCCCGCATGCTTAGTGCATTCAGTACTAACCGCACACTTTTTTTGCTATATCGTCTCATGATATAGATGCAGGTTTCCGAACTCAGCCTCGTGGTTAGATACACTCCATCCCTTTTCAACTGCTAATAGTGATTCCTAATCTTCCGAGGGCGTGATTTGTGTGTACATTTTCATTATGTTCAGTTTTTAGATTTTAGGAGTTAGCTGGGGGTTTGTCCTAGCAACTCATCAGTTTAGTAGAAGGCTTTCATACTTGTGAAGATAGACTCAGCATTGTATCAAGTGTAGCTATGATTGTCCCTATGGTTTATGTTAGATTATTGTAGTTAGCTTCCACTTATTCATGTTGTTGGTTGTTCCGTATGCTAAGTGTTATTCTATGATTATGACATGGGTCAACCTGGAGCCTTTCAGGGTTCCTTGTCCCATGTTTACGATCTAGGTCTACTCTCGGACCGTGACATTCTAGGGGCCTATACTACGTCGTTTAAGGCTCGTTTTGATAGGTTTTGATAGGGGAAAAGCCTATTCTAAGCCATTCTTTGCATGCATGCAAGTTTGAAGGGTTGAAGAGGTGATTCAAGGCAAAATTTCAAGGTTTCCATTGGAATCTCATCGTGGGCAATTAGAGAAGTGGTCAAATCATTCCTCCCAAGTATGTAAGGTTATGAGTGGGTGTCTTCTTCCACACCCATGTCCAATTTATCAAATTATGAAAATTACCTATGATCAAGTATGGGGTTTTTACCCAATTGCATGATTCTTCAATCTCTATACATGGGTATGATTAGATTATATTTATATTGATGAATTGTGAAGATTGGACAAATTTTAAATTATTTTCAATCCAAATTATATTTTCTAAATTATGAAATTAAATTCCCATGGGTGAGAAGTCCATGAAAGAAAAGAATGAGGGATGAATGTATGATGATGATGAGATTTGATTATGAAAAGCATGTTTCGAAAGCTACCCATGATTATGATATTACTTTCAAATGAATTGAGTATATCCAAGTATGGTAAAGCTTTGGGCAATGCCCACATGTTGATATAAAATCATGATTTTCTCGAAATAAGCTTACCACGTTGATTGGAGCGAAGTCTCCCAAATTTCACATTATTAGCTTGTGGTATGTTTCAAATTAAAGCTTCTCATATGCATAAGTTCATAATTGAGATGTATGTCAATATTGAGCTTCATTTTCACATAATGTCGAGTCTATACATGA
This sequence comes from Datura stramonium, assembly GCA_018107945.1. Taxonomy (NCBI): domain Eukaryota; kingdom Viridiplantae; phylum Streptophyta; class Magnoliopsida; order Solanales; family Solanaceae; genus Datura; species Datura stramonium. Next base: position 36,057 of record JACEIK010000863.1, read on the forward strand.
TTTCATTATGGAGCTTTGTCAAAGGACAATATTGAGCTTCATTTCATACGATGTTGAGTTATGCATGACTGCATCTTGAGCTTCTTCAATAGACGATGTTGAGCTTCGTTATATATGATGTAGAGCATTGCATGTTTTTGGGAGAAGAGTCTAGCACCGAGCGGGCTAAGGGTCGATCACCCTATGCCCCAGAACTATGCGCCAACATAGGTTGATATTAATATATTATTGGGACCTCTCTTGTGAGTTATCCCCGACCCAAATGGCCCATGATATTGATATCGATATCATGGTAGTGTTATTAGACCTGGAAAGGTTCTGGATGGCTCTGCCCAATTAAGTATGATAGTCGGGACCACGTAAGCTCTATCGTGCTATGTCGGTTAGATGACGAGTCTCCCACTGTCTATACTATTTAGATTTGCATATTTATTACTCATGGTGATTACTTTTCACATGCATGTTCTAAAAGAAAGGTTTGACTCATTGTTCAACTTTTATCATAAATGTTATATTTCAGCTTTGAGTCATTCGAGTCAGTCATGATGTTATAAAGCTATGCATGGTCATGTCATGATAAGATTTCAATTTCAGAATGAATGCATGTAGCCCTTCTTCTCAGACTTGAAAACTTATGATATGTTATGAAATGCTTTAAATGATTTATTTTACTTAAGCGGTTTTACTTACCTTGTATATTCGGTACATTTCACGTACTGACCACATACTTTCTATGCTGTATCATTTCATGATACAGAACCCGGCTCACAGCTTCAGCCCCGCTCTTAGACAGCTTGTCGGAGTTAGTATCTGCTCGGATTGGTATGTCCTCATCCTTTGAGGTCTAGACTATCATTTTCCTTTATGTATTTCCAGATTCAGTATTGTTGAGTTAGTTGGGGTCTTGTCCCATCAACTCCTCCAGACTAGAGGCTTTTCAGACTTAAGTATGTGTTAGCTTCATATGCTTATTTTGATGTTATGTTGAGTTAGACTTCCGCTGAGTTTTATTGATGATTTCTTCAGTTTATCGAACGAGTTAGATGTATGCTTATTCCATGGGTTGACTTGGGGTCACTCGGGGTCCCTTATCCCATGTCTACGATTCGGGCCTCCGTTCGGGTCGTGACAAACTTGGTATTAGAGCCATAGGTTTGATGTGTCCTAGGGAGTCTGAGAGTCGCGTTAAGTAGAGTCTTTTTCATTGGTGTGAAGCGAGCCACACTTATGACGAAGAGGCTACTAGACGTTTAGAATATGTTCCCTTCTTTCATGATCCATGTCGTGCGACGAAAGGTATTTCTATCCTTCTAATTCGTGCTATTCGCAATTGCAGAGTCATGGATCCTCAAAGAATAAATGGAAGGAGGAATGAAGGTGGTGAGGGCCATGAGAATGGAAATGGTTATGGGTATCAGCCAGCTCTACCAGTTCAGGAGCCTCAGGCGCCGGAGCCAGCCGGTCATGTTGAGTTTTGGGCCGCTATTCAATTGCTTGCATAGGCCTTGACCTCTCAGGTCAATCAGCAGGCTGTTGTGCATGTTCTGCAAAATGGCAATGCAGTGGTGGTTCGAGTCAAAGACTTCTTGAGGATGAAACCACCGGAGTTCTTGGGGTCCAAGGTAGATGAGGACCCGCATGATTTCATTGATGAGATTGTCAAGATCACCCAAGTCATGGGGGTGAGTAGTTTTGAGTGCGCAGAGTTGGCCTCCTACCAGTTGAAGGGGGTTGCCCATATTTGATTTTTCCAATGAAAGGATAGCAGGGTCGCAGGAGCAGGTCTGATCATGTGGGAGGAGTTTCAGGTTGCATTCGTAGATCGGTTCTTCCCTCGGGAGATGAGGGAGCTGAAGGCAGCTAAGTTTGTAAACTTGAAGCAGGGAAGGATGAAGTGCAAGAGTATTCCCTTGAGTTCACTGGCCTATTGAAATATGCGTCGGAGTTAGTGACCGACCAGAGGGCGCAGATGAGTAGATTTGTGCATGGTATAGCAGGGTATTTGGACAAGGAATACCGGATTGCTATGCTTCACCAGGATATGAATTTTCCCTGCATAGTGTTGTACGCCCAGCAGATGGAGGCAGCACATTCAAGAGAGAGGGAGGCCAAGAGGGCCAGGACCGAGGATCACAGATTCTCTCAGCAAAGGTCCGGTGGTGGGCACATACAGCGGACTCACCAGAGATCATCAGCCCCGATATCTTCAGTATTGAGTGTTCCATCCAAGCCTAGACATGATCAGTTCAGGCTCGAGGGGCTAGAGTAGCAGACCCATGGATTCTAGCATCCCAACTTGTCGCAGATGTGGTCGGGGGCATACAAGCCAATGTTATGCAGGTTCAGGTGCTTGTTTCGGGTGTGGGAAGCTCGGGCACATGCTTCTAGATTGCCTAGCTATGAGGTAGGATCAGGTTGGGGCCTAGGCCCAGCTTCTAGTTCAACAACCCGTCCCCCACGCACAGCACATCAGGGGGCATCTACTAGCACAGCTGGCGGTCAGCGCCAGAATAGATTCTATGCCTTAGCCACTCGTTAGGAGCAGGAGGCTTCACCAGATGTGGTCACCAGTATGGTGAGATTTTTTCATGTTGATGTTATGCTTTGCTAGATCCGGGGGCTACCCTATCTTTTGTGACACCATATGTAGCCAGTAGCTTTAGAGTCAGTCCCGATGTCTTGTAAGACGTTTCTACTCCATTAGGTGACTCAGTTATAGCTAGATGGGTGTATAGAGGTTTCCCAATCTTAGTCCTTCATAAGGTCACCTCACCAGACTTAATAGAGTTAGCCATGACCGATTTTGATGTTATTCTCGACATGGATTGGATATTTGCATGCTATGCTTCAGTTAATAGTAGAACCCGGGCAGTAGAGTTCAGATTTCCGAGTGATCCAACCTTAGAATGGAAGGGTAGTTCATTTGTTCCTGTAGGTCGATTCATTTCTTACCTTAAGGCCAGAAATATGATTTCTAAGGGCTTCATGTACCATATAGTTAGGGTTAAGGATGTTGAGTTTGAAACCCCGACTATCCAGTCAGTTCCAGTAGTACGTGAATATCCAGAGGTCTTTCTTGATAATTTTCCAGGTGTCCCTCCCGAGCGGGAGATTGATTTCGGTATAGATCTTCTTCCCGACACGCAGCCTATATCTATTCTGCCCTACAGAATGGCTCCAACCAAGCTAAAAGAGTTGAAGGATCAGTTGAAGGACCTGTTAAATAAGGGATTTATTAGGCCAAGTAAGTCTCTATGGGGTGCACTAGTGTTATTTGTACAGAAGAAGGATGGTCCGCTTCGGATGTGCATTGACTATCGGTAGTTAAACAAGTTCAGCATTAAGAAAAGATATCCTTTACCTAGAATCGATGATTTGTTTGACCATCTTCAGGGTGCCAAGTGTTTCTCCAAGATACGATCTCAGGTTCGAGTATCATCAGCTCAAAGTTTGGGAGAGTGACATCCCAAAAACTGCTTTTAGGACTTGGTATGGTCATTTTGAATTTGTTGTTATGTCATTCGGACTAACCAATGCTCCTGCAGCTTTTATGGATCTAATGAATAGGGTGTTTAAGGAATATTTGGACATGTTCGTGATTGTGTTCATTAATGACATCCTTATATACTCTCGAAGCGAGGAGGAGCATGCCGCTAACTTGGGAGTAGTGCTTCAGACCCTCAAGGATCGTTAGTTGTATGCAAAGTTCAGCAAGTGTAAGTTTTGGTTGAACTCGATTGCCTTTTTGGGCCACGTGGTATCAAGTGAGAGCATAAAGGTAGATTCTCAGAAAATCGAGGCGGTGAAGAATTGGCCCAAGCTGGTGAACCCATCAGATATAAAGAGCTTTGTGGGTTTTGCGGGTTACTATCAGAGATTTGTTGAGGGCTTTTCATCTATTGCGACACCTTTGACCAAGTTGACTCAGAAAAAGGTAAAGTTTCAATGGTTGGAGGCTTGTGAGAAAAACTTCCAAGAGTTGAAGACTCGACTCACTTCAGCGCAGTGCTGACCCTACCTGAGTGTACTGATAGTTTTGTGGTATATTGTGACGTTTTGAGAATCGGACTTGGGTGTGTGTTGATGCAGCATGGAAAAGTTATAGCATATGCCTCAAGACAGTTGAAAGTCCATGAGAAGAATTACCTGACCCATGATCTTGAGGTAGCCGCGGTGCTGTTCGCATTGAAGATATGGCGGCATTACTTGTATGGGGTCCACATGGATGTGTTTACGGACCACAAGAGATTGCAATATGTGTTTACGCAAAAGGATCTCAATCTTCGGCAAATGAGGTGGTTGGAGCTATTAAAGGACTATGACATGAGTGTCCTTTACCACCGGGGTAAGGCTAATGTGGTAGCGGATGCACTTAGTAGACTCTCTATGGAGAGTGTCCCACGTGGATGAGGTAAAGAAGGAGTTGGTGAAAGATGTCTATTGACTTGCGAAGTTGGGAGTTAGATTGGTTGACTCGACCGATGGCGGCATTGTTGTGCAAAACGGATCAGAATCGTCCTTGGTGATGGATGTGAAAGCTAGAAAAGATGAGGATCCGATTTTAGTAAAATTGAAGGAAGTTGTTGGAAGTCACAAGGGGGAGGTCTTCTTCCAAGGGGAGATGGGATGCTGCGGTACCATGGTCGTCTATGTGTTCCAGATATTGATAACTTAGGGGACCGAATATTGCATAAGGCACATGGATCCTGATATTCTATCCAGCTGGGTGCCACCAAGATGTATCATGATTTGTGGGAAATATATTGGTGGAACGACATGAAGAAGGATATTGCAGAATTTGTAGCTAAGTGCCTGAACTGTCAGCAAGTGAAAGTCGAGCATCAAAGGTCGGGAGGCATACTTCAGGATATTGGCATTCCCACTTGGAAGTGGGAAGAGATTAATATGCATTTCATTACAGGCCTACCTCGTACTCGCCAACACTATGATTCTATTTGTGTGGTGGTAGACAGGTTGACCAAGCTGCACACTTCCTACCAGTCAAAACCACAGATTAAGCGGATGATTATGCCAAACTGTATATTCGGGAGTTGGTGCAATTTCATGGAGTGCCTTTGTCTATTATCTCAGATGGAGGTACTCAGTTTACCTCTTAGTTTTGGCGGTCTTTCCAAAAAAGGGCTTGGGACTCAGGTTAAACTCGCACAACAACTCATCCGCAAACAGATAGTCAGGCAGAGCGGACAATCCAGACTCTTGAGGATATGTTGAGAGCTTGTGTGATGGATTTCAAGGGTTGTTGGGATGATCACTTGCCTTTGATCGAGTTTGCTTACAATAAAAGCTATCACTCCAGTATCCAAATGGCACTGTTTGAGGCTCTCTACCGGCGGAGGTGTAGATCGCCCATCGGATAGTTTGAGATTGGTGAGGCAGCCATGATAGGACCTTATTCAGTTCATGAGGCTATGGTGAAAATTCAGTTGAAAAGAGAAAGGCTGAAAACTGCTCAGAGTCATTAGAAATCATATGCCGATGTGAGAAGAAGGGATTTGGAGTTCGAGGCAGACGATTGGGTGTTTTTGAAGGTGTCTCCCATGAAGGGAGTCATGCGGTTCGTAAAGAAAGGAAAACTCAGTCCCCGCTATGTTGGTCCCTACCGAGTTATGAAAAGAGTTGGTAAGGTAGCATATGAGTTGGACTTTCCATCAGAGTTATCTTTAGTTCATCCCATCTTTCATGTATCTCTCTTGAAAAAGTGCTTGGGTGATCCATCTTTAGTTGTCCTGGTGGAAAGCGTTGGTGTGGGAGATAGCCTCAGTTATGAGGAAATTCCAGTTGCAATCTTGGATCATCAGGTTCAGAGGCTGAGGAACAAAGAAGTGGCTTCGGTGAAGGTGTTATGGAAAAATCAACATGTTGAGGGAGCTACATGGGAAGCCGAAGCGACTATGATGGCTAAATACCCTCACTTATTCCCTACTGGCTCAGTTTCAGCTTGAGGTATTAGTTTTTGCCCTAATTCCCTAATTAGTTTCCATGTTTAGTTCATGTGCACAAGTTTGATTTATGATATGATAGATGTATGTGATGTATGTGATGTCTGAATTCGGTTCAGCTATGTAGTTATTTTCAGAGGTAGTCATTCTGCTAGTTTTCGGTTTAAGTGATCAGTACTTGATTATGATAATTGCATGTTTCTATTTTCTGCTTGTTTCCAACATTCAAGGACGAATGTTCCCAAGAGGGAGATATTGTAATTCCTCAGAGGTGCCTAAGAATAAGACCGGGAGTTAAATTTGAAATCTATAGAAACTGGAGAAAATAGCACAGGACGAGTAGAGTAATGACTCATGGTTGCAAACCACGATTCATTGTTAGGAGTCGTGGATTCAGGTGTTCAAGTGGCAGTGGAAGTAACAATTGATGTAACGACTCATTGTAAGAAACGAGTCGTCATTTGTTGTCGTGGTAAGAAATGGGACTAGCATTTGGGAAATATAACGGGTCATCCAATGACCCGTTGTGGCGTGCAACGATCCGTTGTCTTGAGTCATGGTAAGGGATCCTAAGTCTCCAGCGGATTTGATGGACGGATACCACAATCTGTTGGAGCTAAAAACGAGTCGTGGTGAGACTCGTCGTGAGGAAATTCAGAAGATTCAGGAAGGCAATCAACGACCGATTTAACAACCCATTAGACCTAAGGACGAGTTGTCCTGTCAATCCGTGGTTTGATTTCAAGAGAAGGCTTGGGTAGTGCATAGCATGGACAGATACCACAGGTCGTGGTATCCACCAACGACCCGTTGGGTCATCCGTTGTTTGGTCCAATGAGCAGTTTTTCTGCGATTTCAGTAACGGTATTTTCATCATTCCTAAGTTCTAGAGGCCTATATTACATCGTTTAAGGCTCGTTTTGATAGGTTTTGAGAGGGGAAAAGACTATTCTAATCCATTCTTTGCATGCATGCAAGTTTGAAGAGTTGAAGAGGTGATTCAAGGAAAAATTTCAAGGATTCCATTGGAATCTCATCGTGGGCAATTAGAGAAGTGGTAAAATCATCCCTCCCAGTTATGTAAGGTTATGATTGGGTGTCTTCTTCCACAACCATGCCCAATTTATCAAATCATGAAAATTGCCTATGATCAAATATGGGGTTTTTACCCAATTGCATGATTCTTCAATCTCTATACATGGGTATGATTAGATTATATTTATTTTCAATCCAAATTATGTTTTCTAAATTATGAAATTAAATCCCCATGGATGAGAAGTTCATGAAAGAAGACAATGATGATGAGATTTGATGATGAAAAGCATATTTCTAAAGCTACCCATGATTATGATATTGTTTTCAAATGAATTGAGTAGATCCAAGTATGGTAAAGCTTTGGGCAATGCCCACATGTTGATTTAAAATGATGATTTTCCCGAAATAAGCTTGCCACATTATTTGGAGCGAAATCTCCCAAATATCACATTATTAGCTTGTGGTACGTTTCAAATTAAAGCATCTCATATGCATAAGTTCATAATTGAGATGTATGTCAATGTTGAGCTTCATTTTCACATGATGTCGAGTCTATGCATCATTTCTTATTGAGCTTTGTTAAAGGAATATGTTGAGCTTTGTTTCATACGATGTTGAGTTATGCATGCTTGCATCTTGAGCTTCATTAATAGACGATGTTGAGCCTCGTTATATACGATGTAGAGTATTGCATGTTTTTGAGAGAAGAGTCTAGCACCGAGCGGGCTAAGGGTCGATCACCCTATGCCCCAGAATTACACGCCAATGTACGTTGATATTAATATATTATTGGGACCTCCCTTGTTATCTATCCCCGACCCAAATGGACTATGAGCTTGATATCGATATCATGGTAGCGTCCTTAGCCCTGGCAAGGTTCTGGACGGATCTGCCCACTTGAATGTGATAGTCGGGACCACGTAAGCTCTATCGTGGTATTTTTGTTAAGTGACAAGTCTCCCACTGTCTATACTATTCAGATTTGCATATTCATTACTCATGGTTATTACTTTTCATATGCATGTTCTAAAAGCAAGGTTTGACTTATTGTTCAACTTTTATCATAAATGTTATGTTTTAGCTTTGAGTCATTCGAGTCAGTCATGATGTTATAAAGCTATTCATGTTCATATCATGATAAGATTTCAATTTCAGAATGAATGCATGTAGCCCTTCTTCTCTGACTTGAAAACTTATGATATGTTATGAAATGCTTTAAATGATTTATTTTACTTAAGCGGTTTTACTTACCTTGCATACTCGGTACATTCTACGTACTGACCGCATAATTTCTATGTTGTATCATTTCATGATACAAGACCCGGCTTGCAGCTTCAGCCCCGCTCTTAAACAGCTTTCCGGAGTTAGTATCTGCTCGGATTGGTGAGTCCTCATCCTTCGAGAACTATACTATCATCTTCCTTTATGTATTTTCAAATTAAGTATTGTTGAGTTAGTTGGGGTCTTTTCCCATCAACTCATCCAGACTAGAGACATTTCAGACTTATGTATGTGTTAGCTTCAGATGCTTATTCTGATGTTATATTGAGTTAGACTTCCGCCGAGTTTTATTGATGATTTATTCAATTTGTCGAATGAGTTAGATGTATTCTTATGTCATGGGTTGACTTGGGGTCACTCGGGGTCCCTTGTCCCGTGTCTACAATTTGGGCCCCCGTTTGGGTCATGACAGTTTCATGATATAGATTTAGATTTCTAGACTCAGCCACATGGTTAGATACGCTCCATTCCCATCTCAACTTCTTGTGGTAAGTTATTTTATCTCGAGAACTCAATTTATGTTTTCTATTTCATTTATGTTTCAGTTTTCAAACTTTAGGAGTTAGCTGGGGGCTTGTCCCAACAACTCATCAGTTTAGTAGAGGCTTTCTTAAAGGTAGGTCCCATTTCATACATCTACATGGAACTCTCCATGAGTGGGTACCTTACCTCGAGGGCTACTATCTCCTCTTCAGTTGCAGATCGACCTCCTAGCCTCAGCTGTAAATATAGCATCTCAAATATTCGACCCTGCCAGCATTCATCACGAGCATGACGATTAGCTATAATGAGGAGTGGAGTTGTGGAAGTGATGATCTTCTTTACCTTTGTAACATCAATCATCTTCCCTTCTAGGTGCCCTGCTAGAGGTAGGAAAAGGTCTACCTCTTCCTCCTCAATGTCTGCTCCTCGCAAAAACTGGATCAAGAGACTGCCACGACATATGTCCACCTGCAGTTGTCCTTTGATCTCCTCATGTTGTCCCAAAGCACCGCATCAAAGTTGATGTGTATCCCTTTCATAAGCATGTACACCAACACAATCTGCTCTCTAGTGATGTTCATCATGTGTGTCACAGGGAGAAACACGACACAAACTATCTTCACCCAATATTTTGCCTCCTTGTTTAGGTAGAACGCAAGTGTGGAGTGAGGTCCCTTGTGGTCCCTTGCCCAATGGGTGGATGAGTGCTCACCATATAGAATGTGACGGATGTCATGGTAAGGAGGCTTCTAAAGCAAGATAAAGTACTCTGAAGGGTCTACCTAAGGTGTGCCAAGGAAAGCACTGAACCTCTTGTAAGTGAACCGCACCACCTAATCCTTTATCTTCACTTTGGTACTCTTTCCAAATGATGTGTCCTAGTTTGAATAGAATTCACTCACCAATGTGATGTTGCACTCCTCCAACTCAGCAAAGATGTATCCAAGTCCCAACTCACAAAGGTTGTCCCGGATGGTCGGGAACTCAAGCGCAAGGCGACCCTCATCTATCCAATTTTCAGGAGCATACTTGGCCTCCTTCTGTGAGATGAACCAAGTAGGCTCTACCGCCTTTGCTCCAAATCTTCTTGCAGGGCCAGCCTTGGTTGCTGATGAACTACCTCCCTTTGGGCCTTTTCGAAGCCTCTTGAGGCTTGGTTTAGCAATCACCACTTCCTTCCCTTTGATTCCATGATACCTGCCAATCAAAAATCATGAATTTTATAAAATTAGTTCGTGAACAACAAAGCTAACGAATTAAGTGTCAAAGGTGCAAAATTGACCCCACACCAGGTATCTCACCCCAGACTTAAACTTTTTTTAGCTCATTTTTCCAATTTGCCTCCAAAGCTCTATTTGTCTCTACAAAACAAATAAAAATGTAAAATATGTTAGAAATATGGGTTTCCTCCCACCAAGCGCCTTACTTATAGTTGTGGCATAATATTCATGGGCTGCCTCTCATGCAGCACCTGATTTAACATCGCGACACGACTATGATCACTATCACTCCTTCCTCTGAGTGAAATAATGAACAAACTGACAATCTATTGAACTCTCATGCAGCCCATGATTCTCAACTAACTGATTACATCCTCTAGGCTCTACTTCAGGCTTAACTGTGAAGTCCTTAGAGTGAGGAGGCATCTTTACAGCTCTAAACACCTTGAAGACTGCCTCCTAACTATCCACCCTCTTGCATGTCTTTACCTATATGACAACATCGATGGTGGATAAAAATTATTTCCCCAAAATGAGGGGAACTGCTGCATCTTCTTCATAATCAAGGATTATGAAGTACACCGATAGGATGAAAGGTCCCACCTTTATCAAGACATCCTTTATTATTCAATCAGGGTAGGCAAGAGATTGGTCTGCAAGCTGCAAAGTCACTTGGTCGAACGTGGTTCACCTAATCCCAAAGTTTTGAACAGGGATGCAGGCATCAACTTTGTGCTTGCACCCAGATCGCATAAGGCTAAACCAACTTCCTTATCTCCAATCACCACTGGAAGGGTGAAGCTCCCAGGATCCTTCAGCTTTTTAGGAATTTTGTTTTGAACCTGAGAGTTGCACTCTTCCGTGAGAGCCATAGTTTCAAACTCTGTTAACCTCCTCTTATTGGCCATAATGTTCTTCAGGTACTTATCATAGTTTGAAATTTCCTAAAAAATCTCCACCAATGGTAAGTTCACATGTACCTGTTTTAGCACATCAAGAAATTTTTGGCAGGCTGAGTCCTCCTTCTGCTTGTTAAATCTTTGTGGAAACAGGGGTGGTGGTCTGGATACTACAACTTTTGATTGTGAGTTGCTTGGATCACTGACCTCAGTCTTGGACTTTACAACCTGCTCATCATCAACCTTCTTTTCTTTGGGGATCACCTCACCCAATTTTTTACCACTGCGCAAAGAGACTGTGCTCACATTTTCCTTGGGGTTCTTCTCGATGTTACTCAGAATTACCCCTTTCGGTCTGTTCATCTACTGCAGGGCCAATTTCACATCTGCCTCTCAAGCTCATGGATGGACTTTTTCATCTCATTCACCACTTGAGTTTGTTGCACCATCCACTGCTTCATTGTCTCCTCAAGAGAACTTCTCAGTTGTTGGCCCTGAGGCCTTGGATAAGTATTATGGGGCATTTGGAAGTTCTGATTCCCTCCCTATGAGGGATTGGTTGCATTTCTATACCCTTGATTATAGTCATTACCTACAAAAGCTCCACCACAACCTGGTTGTCCCACAAAGAATACAAATTTGGGGTTAAGTGGGAACCCTAAATATGTGTGACCTTCTCCACATGCCTTACATGATGGTGGTGGAGTCTTCACCTAATGTACCTGTTGTACTTGGCTTCTTGCTGGTGTAGTCACAAGCTTGCGAATCACATTCACCTGCTAGCTAATGTCTACTTTGATTGCTGCAACACCATCTACCTCGAGTTTCCCTAGCACCTTAGCAGCTGTAAATACTCACCTGAGTCTTGATTAATCCTGACTCCCTACTAACATGAGGTTCAACAAATCCTCTATTTCATCATAACTCTTGGATAAGATCTGTCCTTATGAGGTAGCGTCAAGCAAGATCTTTGACTCGGGCTTTCGACCCTCGATAAAGTTGTGCCCGATTATCTCCTTAGGCTACATGTGGTGTGGAAAATCTCTCAAATATCCCTTGTAACGTTCCCACGCCTGAGCTAAGGTTTCACCATCTTTCTGCATAAATTCAGAGATCTTCCCTCTCAACTCCTTGGTTCTCCTAGAAGAGAAAAACTTGTTGATGAATTTGTTGGAAAGAGCCTCCTATGTGGTGATGGAACTTTCTAGCTCATTTTGAATCCACTCCTTGGCTTCACCGATCAATTAGAACAGAAACAATGTCAATTTAACATATTTATCTAACATGTTCTAGTAGTGGAAACTCTTACTCAGCTCCACGAATGTCATCAGATGCATGTGGGGATCCTCGTGCTGCTTGCCCTGATATTGGCAAGTATTTTGGACCAACCGTGTGGTCCCTTCCTTGAACTCGAAGTTCTCAGTGATGGCCGAATTGATGATCACTTTAGAAGCATTCTCCAAGTTCGGCCTAGCAAAGTTCAACACTGGAACTCTCTCCTAATTGTTACCTGGTGCCTGCTCATTATTCTCCATGATTAACCTTCAGAAGATTCTCTCAATTTCAGGATCAAGAGAAGCCAAAAATGATTCTTGAATTCTCATACTTGGCATACATTGAGCACATAACCCTGTAGACTTTATAAAAAATAAAGAAACAAACATAAAATATAGAATAATGGAATAAAATTCTAACCTACAAACGATCGAACAATATTTAAGTCACCAGCAACGGCGCCAAAAACTTGATATCGCACAAGCGCATGCACGCACATGTAGTTGTCAAGTATTATAGGACTAGAAGTCTCGATTATCGATCCCTCAGAGACTTGTCAGTTTAATCGTATAAGGTTGTTTCTTATTTCGCTATTCTATCAAACATTTGAAATGGGAAATGGTTTGGGAAATTAACTACTACAAACATTAAATATAAAAATAACTAACGACTATTGCAAACTTGATTTTACTTCAAATGATGATGAAAATCCAGGGAAATGGCACTTTTCAATTTCAGGTTGAGTTTTCAAGACGTGATTACACTAGAGCAATTCTTCCTATGCTTGCTAGTTGCAAGTTACTATCCTATTCCTTGACACTCTCCTGAGCATCCAAGAACTATTTTATGAACCCTAATTCCTATATCCCTATGGTCGCAGGAGAAACATGAAATGACAGTTATACTTATATTTCAGCTAAATAGGATTGAAGGATATATCCCTATCCTCAACAATAACTTCTATCCTCTCACTGATGAGTTCAAGGGTTTTTGAATTCTTATTTTATATTTATATTTAACCCTTTCACAAGTTCAATCAAAAGCCAAAAGATTTACTCACAAGTTGATCAGGCTAGTGAATAAGAAATTAAAATAAGTAAATATAAACAATCAATTAAGGAAGAGTCGAAACTAGCATAAAATCAGTCTATCAAACATCAATCATCCACCATGGTCAAAATCCTAGAGTATGAGTTTAGCCACTCAAAGACAAGTGAAAACCAAAGACTTAATCATCATCATTCAAATAAAATAAAGAAGAAAAGAAGAGACCTAGTGTAGAACTTGTCTTCTCTTCCAAGTAGATTACAACCCTTAAAAAATGATATACGGAATGTAAAAGTGATCCAGAGATAATTAACAAATGACCTAGAGACTATATATATAGTTGAGGCTAATGCTTCTGCCCTCTAATATTTATCTTTAAAAATCAACAATTTCTACTCCGAAATAGGCCTAGTGTTCCACCCCTCTTATAGCCCCAAGTTGGGCTCAAGTTTCCTCTGAAGTTTAGCTTCAGGCGCCCAGCCTCATTCGTAGCACCAAGGAGTTAGCCAAATTTCAACACCTCTAGATCATCCGGGCATCCCTCGCCACTCTTACCAAGGTGTTGAATTAAACATCTCTAAAGTTTGGGACTTGGCGCTGGGCGCCAGACTCAGAATTGATGCACATTTCTTTGAAGTTCAGGACCTGGTGCTGTGCACTAGCCATAGCCCCAGATCCTTCTTCTCAACTTCTCAAATCTTCACACCTTGGGCTAATTCGGTTCCTTTTTTCTTGGTTTCCTTCTCAAAACACCACAAATCCTTTGTTAACATACAAAACACACAAACACATAAATTTATATATTTCATAAGGATTATAAACTCAAAACAAGGTAAAATATAGGAAAAATTATGGTAAATGGGCATAGAAATATGCCTAAAATCAAAGCCAACACCCCTAACACATATATTGCAATGTCCACAGTGCAATGAAATAAAGCAATAAGATAAAAGGGTATAGAATTCTCCCAGGATATTGCTTCATGTGTTATCCTCACTCTCTGTGTCCTCCTTATATTCCCCATCCTAGTCCCCTCTTCAAACCAATAGATAGGGGCATCTGTAGGGACCTATGTCTTGGAAGAAGGTAATTTATCTTTAGGTTTAAGGAACTCCTAGATGTCCTTTATGACTTTCTACAAACAGGTGAAGAATTTGTCCCACTTTTTCTCCCTCCGCTGCATCTTGTATACGAACTTTATAGGGTGCCAAGAGTCTCTCTCAACTCATTATGCTCTCTAGCCAGATAGTATAAGTTTCTTCCAGCTTCTTCAAGTGGTCTCCCTATTTCTTTTGTTCATGAGGTACTTCTGCAATTCTTTCTTTGATATACCTGCATCTCACTCCTCTGATGTTTGCCTAGGTCCTTATAGAAGGCCAGCTACCAATTGCCTAATTTGATGCATCTCATATGTACAAATTAAGAATGGCCCACCTTTAATTGGTGGTTGTTGACTACAAGTACCAGTCAGAGAGGAGGACTCTACTTTCCTCTTCTTTCTCTTCACTTCCCCTCCTTCTACTCTCGTATTCAATGGATAAATTAACATGGCTTGTATGCATCTGTTAGCTGGATCTACCTCCACTCCCCTAATCTCACATAGCTTTGTGATTAAGGATGGGAATATCAACAAAGGACTATCCTGCTCTAAATACTCTTTTATCTCCCTAAAAAAGGCTCCCACATTAAGCCCCATACCATCAAGAATGCATGCTATCATCTGGGCCCCTTGATATGGGTATATTCCAAGCATTTTAGACTAGTGAAACTCTGTTGCATATGATCAACAACCAAATTTTTGCGTCGGCTGTGAAATCCTTAGATATGATGCTCCTCTTTGTGAATGCCCAATCTACATTCTTGCCCAGACATAGCTTAGAGATAAGCCAGGACCCCGGAGCATATTCCTCCACAAATAAAGGTGCATGCCATGACTCAACAATTGATAGAACTTGCTAATAGCTTTGACCCTGAATCCACCATCTTCTCCCTTATCTTCATATGAGGTGGCAAATCTCACATTCCTCAAATTCGCATAAAATTCGCAAACTCACTACTCATTTTCCTTATAGGGCTAAGGAGAAAAATGGTTCTAACCTATGGCAAATAGCCGATGTTAAAACTCATATAGGAGCTCAGGAACCCTATCCAAGCTTATCCCACTTTCAGGGAGTAATTTCTTTCCAGCTAAGTTTGCGTAGTAGCATTCCTGACATGCAGGAGATAAGAAGTGATGCTGGTCATAATGCTCCTCAGAATTGGATAAGTTGTTATGTGTTGAGATTCCGAAGTGAGAGCTCATGATTATTGTTTGGTACCTGAAAACCAAGTAATTATGTGATTTAATCCTCACCTAGATAAACAACACTATTTCGCACAAATTCATTCAAAATCTTATAATATTTAGCCCTAGTTCTTGAAGGGTAAGGGAAGAAGAGAGAGTAAATTCAAAGGAGAATTCAAGTTTAGCGTTCATACCTTGATTCTACAAGTAGTAGATATTGATTCTTCTAGAAGTGAGAAGGAATTTCTATTTTTGGGAGATAAGAGCCAAAATTTTGAGAGAGAAAATATTTTTTTTCTTCACTCTTACCATTTTTAGTGCAACTGGATGATTTTATGACCTCTGGTATGACATCACTCAATTCCTGCACCATCACCCATTTTTTTCAAGAATTGAGTTAATTATCTTACTATGATCTTTTTAGATTCAAGTGAGTTATTTAATTTAGAACTATCAATCTATGTCAAGTAAATCTACTTATCCTTAAGAGAATTTATTAGATGAGTGTTAGTGCCTTAAATTCTTCTTAATTATTCTTCCCAACAATGAGTTGCCTTTTTCAATATTAACTTATAGTAGATGGTCGATTCCTAGGGCCAGTTAATCCCTTTGAAAATATTCAAGAACAATATTAATTTAAAAAAATCAAGAACCCACTTAATTATCAATAATAATAATGCACATCATAAACACAAAACGAGTTGTAGTCAAACCTAAAAAACTTATAGACAAGGTTCAACTTTTAACATATAAAAAATCACTACGAAAATAGTCAATCAAAATAGTACTAGAGAAATACACACCATAGCATCCTCGTATTAGAAGTAAAGGACAGAAAAACTATGATAAAAAGGCTAGAATGCACGTGGTAAGATCACTATGCATCACCTGGATATTGGGATTCTTAATTCCAGCACCTCTATTCTTCTTGCTGGTTAGCAAAGACTTCCACTTGATAAGATGTATTTTATTCTTCTCACTGTTTCTCGCCCAGGAAAAATTTCTTCTCAAGAAGTTCAATATTTTCACAGCACTTATAAAGACAGGAAGTAAAGACATCATGTAGGTAGGCATTGCATCTAACACATAATTTATTAAGGTCAGCCTTCCTCCCATGGATAAATATTGGTTTTTTCCAATTTATCAACCTTTTTTTCATATTTCTCCAACACCTAATTCCATTTATTCATTGACATACTTTTTCTCCCAAATACATTCCAAGATATGTTGTTGGAAGTTCCCTAATTCTACCTCCAAGAATGTTAGACGATAAAGATCTCCCACTTGATTAACTGGATAAATGAAACATTTATTTCAGTAGATGGGCAACCCAGAGATGGCCTCAAATAAGATGAAAATCACCCTTAGAACCCTAATTTGATTTATATCCACTTCACATAAAATAAAGGTATCATCTACATATGATAAATGCAAAATCATCATGTATTGTCTTCCCTGAATCTTACTCTAAACCCCCTAATCAAGTTGCTTGTCTGATCTTTCTGTAACATGTCATTTAAACCCTCCATGGCAATGATGAACAAAAATGAGGATAAAGGTCTCCTGCCTCAAATCTCTTTGTGAAGGGAAAAAAACCACCTGGAGAGCCATTAACAAGTACTATAAACTTAATTGTACTAATACAAAATTGAATCTATTTGATCCAAGTTTCTTTAAATCACATCTTCCTAAGCATCCCCAATAAGAAGTTCCAATTTAAGTGATCAAAAGCCTTCTCGGTGCCTACTTTCATAGGATACCAATGGCTATACTATTTATCCTAGCATTATTGCATTCATTAGATATTAAAATGTTATCCATTATCTGCTCCCTTTGATAAAGGTCATTTATTGTGTAGCGACCAATTTGTGCACTACTTTTTTTAATATTCTAGTCCAAAACATGGATATAATTTTGTTGATACTACCTATCAAATTGATAGGCCTAAAGTCTCTAAGTTCTTTGACCCCAATCTTCTGTAACACCTCGTGCGTTTAGATTATATTTGTCGATAGGCTTCAAATGTATGAGCCTAGTTTTATGTCTAAGTGTTGTATGTCAAGGGAATTTAGGTATTTGAGATAGCAAACGAGAGACAAAATACTAGAGAAAATTCAGAGGAACTAGGCATTTGACCTACTGCGATACACCATGTGGTGCAGTAGTGGCACTGCCCAAGCCTATATATATATGGGGAGTTGGTCGGTTTGGACATTTCCCTTATTTCTTATCAACCCTCAAGCAGTTTATAAATCCTCTCTAGCATATTTCCTTGGTTTATAAGTGGTTTTGAGGGCAAATTAAAGATTCAAACTCATTTTCGACTCTAGATCATGTGTACATTATGTGGTTATGTTCTGGCGATGTTTTCTTGATTTTTCGGTGGATTTCTTGAGCTTCTTGTTGTAGTAGGCCTTCTATTCTAATGATTTTGAGTTATTTATGCTAGTAGTAAGGTTGTGAAGCTTGGTAGGGTGTCAATTTGGAATTTCTACCATTGAATTTGTATAAAATCTTGTCGGTTAAGTTTTGTCGTATTGTTTGCCTTTTCGGACCTCTTGTAGATTGTTCCCTGAGGTGTTGAAGCTATTTTAGAGCACTTTTAGTTTTTCACTGTAGTGTGGTTTCCAATTCCCTTTGGTGCTGTCAATTTGAGGTATATTAAGGCTTCTTTTATCTCTTTTCCGGTATGATTCCCGTTGAAATTAAACTCTTGTTGTGTTTTGTGAATATACTATTTTGGTGGCTATGTAATTGGGATAAATATATGGTGTTTGGGCTTCTGTACTCTTCCCCTCACTTGTTGAGGTCGTGAACTCGGGTGTTAGATTGGTTGGTTATTGTTCATTAACATGATGCTCGTAGGCATCGATCTTGGCTTGTGTTGTGATCTTTGTGGTAAGATTTCTTGAATAGACTTGATTTGTGTTTATTGATGTTATACATATCATTTGTGGTTCTTTTCTAGTTTTGATTGTCTTGAGGCTTACGATACCCACGCCTGTGGAGTTACTTTGGCATAGGGGTCAAGCCCAAGACTTAGCCAGCCAAAGTGGCCTGTAAAATCAACTTCGAAATGATTGAGATGGTGGTTTAGCTGTGATGTTTGCTCCAGTATGTATTGGACTAGTGTATTGTTGTACAGTTTCTCCAGCGCACTAGTAACGATACAATGAGTGTATGACTATTAGAGTTGCTCTGGCGCACTCGGCTTGTACATGTCGTTAGACCTATAAGACCGTGAGATCAATGTCATCGATAGGGTAGGCTTATGAGTTGTTTATATTGCTATTGGTTTCTCTATTTGTTATGATGTCTATATTAATCTTGTTCTGATTTGTTGTGCTCTATAAATGTGAGTTGGTGGAGACTGCTATTGTTGGGCAATCTGGTTAGAGTTAGGTATTCATCTTTAGCTATCTTTATGGCTTAGGACTTGGTTATCCTATTTTCCTTCCTTAGTTATTCCTCTGTTATGTTGTTATTGCATATATCCGTTCTCTTCTCTTTTTATTTGTCTTGCATACTCAGTACATTCATACTGATGCCTCAGCCAGAGCATTACATTCATGCCTGTAGGTGTTGACTGTCAGGAAAATTGAGATTCTCATTGCTAAGTTGAGTCCCTGATGATTGGTAAGCTCCAGCTTGTTCAGAGTTATCCGTTTTGACGTCTTTTGCTTTTATGTACATGTTAAGTAGGTCGGGGCCCTGTATCAGTTGTTTGTTTACTCCATAGAGGCTCCTAGACTTAGCGTATTGGGTTATTTTTGGCTGTAGGCCTCATTGGCTCTTCTATATATAACTTTTGAGCAGATGCATCCTTGTTGTCCATTTGTATCTATCGTGTTAGCTTGTGAGTCATGCATCGGTAGAAAGAATTAAAAACCCATGAATTATAAGAGGAGACTTTAATGTTATATTGAATGAGGAGGAAAAACAAGGAGGACTACCATTCATTGAAGAAGAAGCTATAGATTTTGCTCATCGAATAAGTAATTGTGCATTGATGGAATTGTAAACCGCAGGCAGCAAATATACATGGTGGAATGACAGGATTGAGGAGGAATCTATATTTAAAAGATGGGATAGAGTTCTAGGGGACCAAGAATTTAGATCTTATGCCATCTAGTGAAGTTCATCACTTGATAAGACAAGGGTCAGATCATGCCCCACTGCATGTAATATGCAATTCTGAACAACAACAGATAAGGAAGTCTTTCAAGTTTCTGAAATTCTGGACTAAACACAACCAATTCAGAAGGGTGGTGGAAGAAAACTAGAGCACAGATTTTGTTGGTAATCCATTTCTAACGTTCAAGGCTAAGAGTTAGAGGGTGAAACAAGCATTTACAAACCGGAGCAAACAAACCTTTGGAAATATCTTCCAACAGATTGCAACCTTGGAAGATACAATAAAGGTGAAGGAAAACTGGGTGTAAATGGCCCCTACAACAGACAATAGAATGTAGTTGAACAGAGCAAAAGCTAAATTGAAGATACAGGATCATAAAACATGAGTATTGGAAATAGAAGTATGGAATGAGATGATTCAAAGAAGAGGATAGTAATACCAAGTTTTTCACTCATATGTGAAAGGAAGGAGGAGAATATTGTACATAGGGAAAATCAAAGATTCTCAAGGACAGTTAATGACTTCACAAGAGACAATAGGAGGGATAGCAGTGGCTTTTTTGGAAGAGCAATTCAAGAAAGAGTATGACATCACTGATTTTAACATGATAAACACATCCCCAAGGAGATTACAGAAGAGGATAATACAAATATGGATAGGGTTCCAAATCAAGAAGAGGTGATGAAGGTGATATTTGAGCTGAATGGAGACAGTGCCAGTGGACTTAATGGATTCTCATGCAGATTCTATCAGGTGTACCGGGATATTATTGGCATTGACATCCAAATATGGTGAGAGATTTCTTTTGTGGTCAAAAAATTCCTAGATACATAACACATACCAACTTGGTTATGATCCCAAAGAAGGAGAAGCCACAGAATTTTGGGGATTATAGACCTATAAGTCTGAGTAACTTTGTGAATAAAGTCATAAAAAATGTTTACATGAAAGATTGGTAGAAGTCCTACCTAGTATCATATCAAGAAATCAAACTGATTTTGTGAAGGGCAGGAGTATCACATAGAATGTGTTGCTAGCACAGGAGATCATAAGGGATATTAACATCGGGAAAAAATGGCATTATATGGTGATGAAACTTGATATGGCTAAGGCATATGATAGGGTATCATGGATATACCTAACCAAAGTGCTAAGGAGGTTTGGTTTCTCAGAGAGGGTTATTGACATGGTTTGGAGATTGGTGTCCAGCAATTGGTATTCAATATTAGTGAATGGACGGACCGGTGGTTTTTTAGATCATCTAGAGGATTAAAATAGAGGGACCCTCTATCTCCTACACTATTTATTATAGACGCTAAAGTCCTATCTAGAGGGTTGAATAATCTCCACAATGATGCAGAGTTTAGGGGATTTAGGATGCCTAAATGGAGTCGAGACATCAATCACCTTTCATATACATATGCCACTATCCTGTTCTGCTCAGGTGACAAAAGGTCAATAAAGAATATAGTGAAAGTGTTGGCTAATTATGAGAGGGTATCAAGGCAGTTGATCAACAAAGGTTAGAGCTTCTTTTACCTACAAGAGAAGGCCCCACTGGTAATGATTCAGAGGATAAAAAGGTGGACAGGGATTAATCAAGGTTTCTTCCCATTAACATACTTGGGTTGCCCAGTCTTTAATAAAAGAAAGTTAAAGGAACACTTTAAGGACCTTATCAGGAAGATTTCAAGAAGATTAATGGCCTGGCAGAACAAGTTATTGACTTATGGAGGGAGGTATATTCTGATTACTCATGTTTAATATATGTCCATATATCTGCGTTCAGCAATGAACCCTCCTAAAGGAGTAAAATCAGATTCATAAGATATTTGCCAAATTCTTCTGGGGTCAGACAGGAGGGTTACAAGGAAGACATTGGGTGGCTTGAGATGATTTATGTTTCCTTAAGATGGAAGGTGGATTAGGCTTGGATATTTTTATGATGTTTCTAGAGCATTAATGGCTAAATTGTGGTGAAATTTTAGAACCTCTACTGCCTTTATATGGAGTACTTTTATGTGGAATAAATACTGCAAAAAAATACATCCTTTGATAGCTAATGGAAGGGGTGCTTCTCATATATGGAGGATGATGGTACAAGTTAGAGAAGAAGTAGAACATGAAATATGGTGGAAGATAAAGTCTGTAGTGCTAGTTTTTGATTTAATAATTGAACCCAGCAGGGAGCTATATTTCACAGAGGAAGGAGGAGTGGAAGAGGAAAAGCTGGAGGTTAAGGAGTTCATTCAAAATGGTGACTAGAATAGAAAAAAATTGAGAAGTAAGTTGTCAGAAGATATGATAGAGCATGTGATAAGGAATATTAAACCAATGATCACTGGAGAAAGAGATATAGCTTGGTGGATGGCTAATCCAAAAGAAAAATATACTGCGAGTTCTGCTTTTTAGATTATGAGGAAAAGAAAAGAGGAAGAAGCTTGAGTATCAAACATATGGATAAAAGGGATATTGATGTTGCCAAAATCACGCAAAGGTACGTGGTCATCAAGTAATATAGGATGATAAAGTCCCGATATCGTACCCACAGAGACTTGTCGGATTAATTGCTTAAGTTTGAACCTTTATTTCACTATTCAAGAAAACACAAGTAAAATTGAGAAATGATTTTGAGATTACTTTTTTACTAAACTTGAAATATAAATTAAAGCTAATGAAATAAACTTGTTTTCGAAATAGTTGTAATTCAAATGATGATTGAAATTCAGGGTCTTGACACTTTTGCTTTCAGGTTGAGTTTTAGGCTTCAAATACACTAGACGAAATCCTTCTAAAGATTGCTAGTTGCAAGTCACGAACTCACTTCTCAGCTATTCTCCCGAATAACCAAAAGCTATCTCATGAACCTTAACACCTATATCCCTATAGTTGTAGGAGAAACATGAGACAATGGTTGAAAATACTTGACTAAACTAAGTAGGGTTGCAGGGTATATCCCTATCCTCAACAACGAAATCAACTCTTGAACTTTTGAATAAGATATTGAAACCTACTCTATACTTCTTTTAACCCTCATTAGTTTTCTCTCCCGAGTTCAACCAATGAGACAACAGATAATATTCGAAAGGTGATCAAGCAAATGAATAAGCATGAAATTAAGTAAGCATAAACAATCTTGAAAAGAAGAATTAAACATCTAACATAAATGCATATTCAACTACAACCATCAAGCCATGGCCATAGAGAGTTTAGTCACTCATGTTCAAGTGTAAAACCAAAGAAATCATCATTCAAATTAACAAAGATAAAAGTAAAGAAAAACCTAAGAAGAAAATGGACTTCTTGTCTCTCCCCTAAAGACTGCGTACAATGATCGATATATCTCCTAACAAATCCCCAACAAAGTATTTATAAGCATGGTAACAAATTTCCCTTTTTCCCTTAAGTAATTCAACTTTTGAACTCAGAAAAATACATCTCGGACTAGCCCTGACGCGCCACTTCACCTATCTTGCCAGACTTGGATTGAATTTCTTCTGAAGTTTAGCTTATGGCGTGCCACTTCCACTATCTCACCAAGGTGTTAGTCAAAATTCTGCAATACGGGACCTGGCGCGCCATTTCTCTTATGCACCTGGGTGTTAGAAAGTGTTCCCAAGCTCAGATCCTCTCTAGCGCATCATTTTTCTCATTTCACCAAGGTGTTGATTAAAATTTCTTCTGAAGTTCGAGGTTTGGCGCGCCACTTCAGCCATAGCACCAACTTGAGCACAATTTTCTCTGAAGTTTAGTAGCTGACGCGCCACTTCTCCCAGTTCACCAGGGTGTTAGAAAATATTCTAAAGTTTGGGCTCTAGTGCACCACTTCAGCTATCTCGCCAGAATGTTAGAAAAAATTATGTCTGAAGTTCAGGCTTTGGTGTCCATTTCTCCCATTTCACCAAATCAAGTTTTCCTCGAATTCTTCTTTCTTCCCCGGGCCAAGTTTTTGAAGAACCTCTGGCTTTTGTTTTGAATGCTCTAAAGAATGATGTTTCAGGAAGGGGCTATCGATGCCATACTAAGATGGACAGCATCCCTTGTTCCCCTACAACAATATTTTGTATTACAACACAGAGCGCAAACTCTTCTACCACCCCATTTGGTGTAGAACCAGTTGTTAGACATTCCTCTTTTCGTAAAGACACCAGCGTGTCAACCCTCTCCCCTATTAATAGGCAAGATGATCATGTAATAGATATGACTCGCTGTATTACCTTTCCTTAGCCAATGTAATATACAATTAGAAGGAAAATGAAGCCCGACTCACTTCATTTGTGACTAGTGTTATCTGACGCAAATATCATGTATGGCCAATTTTTTTCACTTGAAACTACGCCGTTTGAAATTGCTAAACTCAACTAGTTTTTTAATGTGCAATTGAGAGATGGATTATTGAAGATAATGTAATGCAGTATACATTTGACAAAGTCAATATTCAAAGCACCTCTCAATTGCTTCAGTTGACAAATGCAATGAACATTCAAACGCTGTGAAACTAACTCTCATAGCCCACACATGGCAGTCCCTACCAGATCACATTTGCAGTCTCTGCCCAAGGAAACCACCATTTTTTTCTTGTTCCCTACTGGAGCTGGCGTTCTATACAACCCACCCTCCATTCCTTCTTATATTGACATTCAAAACGGTTCACAACACTTTATGAGACATACCTAAATAGCACAATGTAACAAAATATACACCTAAATCTGTTACTACCTCTATGCTGCTACTGGTTTACAAAGTTGTTGCCCGAACCACTTGAAGGGGACATGAACACACCCAAACCAGTCTGGAGTGCTCAGATCATTGACAAGGGACATGAACACACCCAAACCAGTCTGGAGTGCTCAGATCATTGTGTCAAGGTACGAATAATTGTGGCGACGTCCAAACTCAAGGAGGCTACCATATGTCCGATCCCAAACTCCAATGAACAGAGACTCTGTATCAGGACTGAAGGAGATGCCGGATATTTCTCCAAAGAAATCAATTTGTTGCTCCTCCTCATACCCACTTTTTACATCAAAAACATGAACGAAGTCTGCAGGCTCGGCCATAGACATAAATCTGCCATCAAATGTGTAGCGGATTGACCGAATAGCACCAAGGTTACCCTTCAAAGCAGTGACTGACTTGGACAAGTTCCGTAAATCCCATATTCTACAGGTTTTATCCTGGTTCCCGGTTGCAAAAGTTACGCCATCAGGATGCCATGCTGATGCAAACGAGTAGTCTACATGTCCACACAAAGGTGCAACGGCCTGCGATTTTAATTACCTCAAAGATATCAGACATTGGATGTTGATAATTTGCATCACAAGAGGGGAAATAATGTGCACTTACCTTTCCATTCCTCGAGTCGACCAATATACCTTCAGCATTATCCCCAACTATTACGAGAAGCTTACCATCAGGACTCAGCGATGTATGCTAAGATCATAAAATGGGAAAACCAAGTAAACACCACTTTATTACACAAAATGAAGATAATAGTCCCCACAAAAAGGGTTCATCAAGATGGAAAATGCATTATTCAACACATGAATGGAATAAGATGTAGTCAAAAGACCTAGATAAAAGTATCTAAGGGGCACAGATCTTCATCCTACGTAAAACATCCTGACGAAGTCTGATGATCCTAAATACAATCACCAACATTATAATTCCATGGTAAAAAATGTTTAGTAAAAAATCTACTAATGCTTCATTACAATCCACAAGTAGTAAATAGCAAGCAATATCTAGTAACAGAATTCCCTGTAAATGCAGAATTAGAGAGAAATTCTTGAGAACGTCCATTATAAGAGATGCATTTAAGTGTGCCCATGATCCTATACATGCACATGTGCAGAGAGGAGATGAGGCACAAACTTACATTTACTGGCCAGGGAAAATGAAAATGATTGGACAGCTGAAATTTCTCCATATCAAAATCTCTAACTCCACAATCATTATTTGAAGCTATAAAATGTAGTGCACCACTGAGAAGCAAAAGACATCTTAATTAGCTCCATTCTCACTAAGCAAAGTGAGTTTAGGCAGTATGCAGTATAAACACAATACCTGGCAGTGTTATAAATGTCAACAGCATTAGTAATGGCATTATCATCATATGTTGTCCTGGAACAGAAACAAACTCCGGGCCTATCTAGATACTGCATATTTCAAAAGTATTAATTTCAGTTGATTAGTTTCACTTTCTGAAGGTGAAGATCAAAGCAGTAAACTCAGTGGAATGAATTGATATTTATTCACATTATCATATCATATCTTAACATTCTACAAAAACATTCTTCTAAGTACTACTCCCTCTGTCCCAATTTATATGACACACTTTTCTTTTTAGCCAATCCCGAAAAATATGACACATTTCCTTATTTGGCAAATGTATGACACATTTTACCGGTCCCACTTATTTGGCAAAAGGCCCTCAAAGTGGTACTATTCTATTTAGGGACATTGCAAAAGTCTTTCCATGTTTCTTAAACTCAGATGCTGTCAATTAAATCACACAAATTGGCGCGCGGGAGGGGGAACTTTTTACTCTCAGATAAATATGTGGATCTAGCAACAGTATAGCGACTTAAATATATCGACTTAAACCTAATCCTATTCTAAAAGAAACAAGTACACAAACAAAAAGCGAAGACTAAATGCTGCCATTGCAGATAGCAAAAGCTTACCAGAGAAAAAACAGTGAACAAACCAGTGAAAGGGAAATGACATACCTTGCAAATAAGTTCCCCTTGAAACCCCCCAGCAACAAGCAAGTTATCTTTCACTGCAAGAGTGCTGACTTGTGTCTGCGTAAATCCTTCTAAGAGGCTTCCAGGATGTTTCTACCATGGAAAAGAAACAAGAAATTATACAGTTATAACTAAATGCGTCCTACAATAAATGTTTGGTAGATTCCATGTCCACAACACACCCACCTCACGTGGTGCTACATGCCCTGATACATTGAGAACTTCGTTTTTGGTGCAGGTCAAGGATGACCAGTGCATGACGGAGAAATGTGACATAAGGTACACATCATGCTTGGAAGTTGCCCAGACCAAGTTCCTCAGCTACATCACGTGACCAAAAACTTTAGGATAGGTTTTGTTCTTGCCAGAGAGCATGCACTTTAATTACAAGTATAGACAAATAGAACACATGCAAATTTAACTGATTTGTCGACTCAACAAGTGTCACAGTATCATGCAGCAGACCAAATTTGATATTTGTACAAACACATTACGACGCTAATCCCTGTTGTACTGAAATCCAGCTTTAATGCCAGTAAATCCACAAAAATGTCGTCTTAAAAATGGTGTGAACTTGTTCCCACTATAAGGCCTAGCCCCTAGTATACAATGCGGGAAACCGAGAGTAAAACAAAATGTTTAAAGGGCCAGTACATTACCTGGAAGTGTAATATAGTTGATTTAACAGATCGTGAATTACGTCTAAATTCATAATATGAACACACTTTCTTTGTGGCTTTGCATTCCTGTTGATAAAGCAAAATGACAGACCCCAACATCAGCTCTGTGCACAGCCATGACAAAGTAAGAAAATTACAAACGTCTACCTTCTCTGATGCCTCCCCAGATTGAGGAATATTTTCATAGTTCTTATATTGCTCTAATCTCGTTTGCCTGTATTTCTCCCTGGTTATGCTAAGCCTTTCCCAGGGAATCCCTTGAATGTCTTTGCCTCTCCTTGCCTCAGCAGCGGAGGTATCTTGCATTTTATTATTCTAATCCACAGGTAGACAAATAACATATTGAAGTTAAAAAATTTGCGCTCACCACAACGGCAGAAATCTAGCAAATCCTTGTACAAATGCAAATAGATTTTCTGGGAGGAGTACTGACCATGTAGTCATACTCATCTACATCTGAATCAGAGCCACCCATGTCTCTGCCATGGAACTCATCATCCATATCATCATCTATATCTTCCATTTCATATTCATCTGCCATGTATTCAGCATCATCTCCTGGTTGGTGGGACATATTTTATCCCCCAAATTAAATGACCTACAACAACATTGGTAAAAGTTAAACACACCAGAATTGAGATAATGTGCAAGGATATATATATCCAAATCATAGTATGACATCAGATAATCCCACAGATTCTCGGTATAAAAGATCAATGGACATCCATACAATGAAAGACAGTTGTCATTCTAACATTATCTTATTGTATGAATGCATTTTGACACGCATTGTGCCATAAAAAAAAAGATTTACAGAAAAAGAAACGGAAGATTCAAATAACCGAGGCATGTAAACATGCACAACACCTTCTCCCAATTCAGGCAATTAACGGAAAGTACTTATCAAATTCAGTTCCAGCCACAGGAAAGGTTATATGCAAGTCAACATCGGAAATATAAATATTTAAGAAAAATTAACCAAAATAGTCGTTCATCCAATCTCTTAAACTAATAATACCCGGTGGATGTATAATATAAGTATAATTCATATATAATATTTGTATAACTGTGAATAATCAGTGCACATCTCTAGGAAAAGTAAACAATGAAACTGACCGGCAATTTATGTAAAGAACCCAATAATAATCCAATTTGCATAAAGGATAATAATAAGTAAACTACAATTGCTGAAATAAAATTTTAAAATCTAATTTAATCTGGTTCAAAACATAGAGAACCGTTGCACCCAAGGTTGTGGCCAAATGGTCAATGAAGTGGATGAGAACCATGAGGTCTTATGTTCAAACCTCAACAGAGACAAAAAAAAACACTAGGTGCCATCTGTTCTAGTCTTGGTGGACAAAGTTACCTGGAACCTGTTGCTGGTGGGGGTGGCAGGTATTCTGTGGAATTAGTCGAAGTGCGTGCAAGCTGACCCAGACACCACAGTTATAAGAAAAAGAAAAAGAAAAGAAAAGTAGAGAATGGTTTTAGCCTAAATCACAATAGCGAACTAAATTCCAATACTTGAGGAATGGTCACACTTAAAAAATGCATCCAACACTAAATAGACTCACCATAATGAGTTTGGCTTCTATATACTAACAGTGTATATCTTTTAGCACCAACGGTTGATTTTGACGTACATCAGTAAGTATAATTTGGTAACTAGTAAATAACCTGCTATAATTGGTTAAAGAATAACGGATACTGTGAACTTTTCTCGACACGATGGGTGCATATAAGTTAATTCCCATGGAATCAAGCACATACACCTAGTGGATGTTGCCCATATAAAAGCATTCCACCAATTACATATTCAACACAATACAGATTTCAATAAATGAAATGAACTCAACATTTAACAGGGTAAGTGGCGTGTAGAGAATAACCAGGGAATCCTAAAAGAAACTAAACTTTACTATTCCCAAAGCTAGGATATATGAGTGAAGGAAGAAGCTTCCAACTTTAAACTATATTGCCAGCCAAAAAGGAATATTCTGGGATATACTAATTATGAACGTGGGGAGTACAAAAGAGAAAATTAGTTCCAGACAGTAAAAGTTATACGGGTTCCACGAAATCCACAATTAATCAAACCCTAAATTGGCGAGAGCTTGAAGAGTGATACAAGAAGATTAATTAAGCATAATTAATTCCTCAAGGCGGATAAACCAGAACGAACATAACACACAAATGAACCCTAATTTCCGCACAGCAATAGACATTTGAAGAAAAAAGGAAAGAACTGTTATCACAAACATAAATATATGTGCCCGGATTGCAGAACGAACATATAGAACAAATAAAATGGTATATAAATTTCTTACCTTGGGAAAAAGAGAACACAGATGATAGCAAAGATCGAGCTTCCCTTTGATTTCGACCCGAAATTCGGCAAAAGAAAAAGATCAGAGGATATTATTATACATGAGAATTAGATTAGTGAAATAGTAAGAAATAAATGCTGTTTTAGGCCGGTAGATCGTGATAGGTCTCGAAGAGAGAGAAAAGGAAGAATACGTAACATCTATCTTTATCCACTGCTTCTGATGATACGACGTCCCTACTACAATGTGCAATGAAAAAGACAGCTTTGGTGTTTTAAATTTATAATATGTTAGATCACCAAGTCGGTTTACTCGCTATGTACACCCCCTTGTCTTGAATCAAATATATTGTCCCCCGTCATATGCTCATCTGTGTAAGGCCTGATTTATTTGCGATTAATCAAAATTTGAATCAGAATAGTTTAGAATTAAATGTATTTATTTTTATTAAGATTTAAATATTTATTTAGTCTGATCAGGTGTTGATTATTAAGATTTAAATATTTATTTAGTTTGATTAGGTGTTAATCATTAAGATTTAGAACCGAGTCTTAATATCATTAAAATATATATTTGTGTAGATAATTTTCATCATCACTTTATCTACAACCACTATCATTAATCACATCTATCATCACAACCATCACCACCATGCGACCAGCTACCAGTGTCAGTCTTTACTACACATATCATCTCTATCATTATAATTACATTCATTGCCACTACTACCACCACTATCGTCACCGTCGCCTCCACCTCTACCACCAGTATCACTCATTACCACCACTACGATAAAATCACTACTATCAACCACTTTCACCATAACAACCAACACAGTCGCCGGCTACTAACAACAACATAGTCAACCACCACACACATTCTTCAACCACCACCATCAACATTGCCAACTACTAACATCAACCAACTTCAC
>JACEIK010000863.1:91001-106866 GCA_018107945.1 Datura stramonium
AAATCGCTTACTGCAAAGTTTTTCTACTAGAATTCAGTCTATTCATTGTCTTCCTATAAAAAATAAACATAAAAAGTATTTATAGTGACACAAGAATCCTTTTCCTAAACTTAAAAGGACTGCTTTTCATAACTTGTGCCGACCTCGTTAGGGGTCCACCTACGACTCATAGGGGCTTCTCACGGATCATGACATCAACTCGTGGCTTGGATTGTTGGATGAATTTTGGCTAAGTGTTGGGCAAAGATACGATTAGTACCAACATGCTACGACTCGTACATTGACACCCGTGGCTTGATCCTGATCTGTTGAACGTTTTCTGAACTTCACTACAACCGGTATGGTATGACTCGTACCTTCATCTCACGGGTTGTAGGTGCTCTCATACTAAGAATTAGCCTTCTGTGCAATTCTTCTGGATTTCGTCACCACTGGTTTACCAAGACTCCTACCACCATGGTACGATCGTGAAAAGTCTCATAAGTTCAGTCTTCCAGGTTATCTTTCAGCTTCTCATCATGGCCCTTAGTACGACTCGTAGGTCCATCCTATGGATTGTACTGTGGTCTGCATTTTTTACCCCTTTTTGCACACTTTTAGCTTCCTTTTGCAATTTATTGTTCCAACATCCATTTATCCTGAAATCAAAGGAAAAGTGCCTCATATCCACATAAATACACCTAAGTCCATGCTATTTTCTTAGCTTTGAGCATCAATAGTGCTGTAAATTCACAGCACATCAGCATGTGAAATCAGTTGAGGTGATAGAGTTGGCTACGTTTAGGCTACGAGAGATAGTCATATCTTGGTATGAAGCTTGGGTGTAGTCCAGAGGATGAGATGCACCTCCAGCCAAGTGGGCTAACTTTTCTGATGCTTTCTTGGATCCTACTTGCCACTAAAAGTCCGGGAAGCTAGGGTTGATCAGTTTCTATCCTTACAATAGGGCGATATAAGTGTACGTGGGTATGAGCTTCAATTCAACTTATTGGCCCGATATGCTACACCGTTTGTTGATACTATATAAGCTGGGATACATCGGTATGTGAATGGATTGTTGCTTGAATATATGGAGAATTGCACCATTGC
The DNA here is from genome assembly GCA_018107945.1 of Datura stramonium. Lineage (NCBI taxonomy): Eukaryota > Viridiplantae > Streptophyta > Magnoliopsida > Solanales > Solanaceae > Datura > Datura stramonium. The sequence continues at coordinate 92,091 of JACEIK010000863.1, forward strand.
CTCAATGCAGGAAGGCATGGATATATCTCGTATACAGGCACTTGCTCAGAGTTTGGAGAATGATAACGCTCAAATCATGCCCCTGTAAAACTATGATGCAAATATTGTCAATAAAGAACTCAATATAGGTTGGGGTCGATCCCATAGGAAATATGGTTAGGATATAGAATAATGCTAGTATTTACGCTTTTATTTCGATTATTTCCTAAAGGGGTTTTCTAAAGAATGAAACATGTAACAGTATTGAAAATTGAAGTTGTTATCAAGTTGATGCAATTAACTGGAGAGGTTTTACGCATGGGTCCATAACTACTTCAAATTTTACACTTGTGATCTATCCCAATATTTATCTTGTAGAACTGATAATATAGGTTCATCAAAACTACTAGTTCGCCCCTATTGGATGACTATACTCAATTACTGGGTTAAGTCTCTTAAGTGATTTCACTTTAACCGTTATCAATTTGTTCCAAATTAACTATCCTGTGTCCGCAACTCAAGTTATACAATGAACCATAAAGTTCAAGACTTTGTTGTTCTTCTCTTTTCTAATCTCTACCTCTCTAGGTTCAAGCAAATAGAGAATTTAGGCAAGTCCTAATGTTGTGCTCCTTAAGAAACGTTTAATATGAAGAGAAGACAATAGAAGCATTCATATTGATTTAAATCACTTTGTGCAAATCCTAGTTAGTTAATTCACCATGGTTCCCACAATCCTAGTTATGCAAGTTTTATCTCTCATGATTGTAAGAAAAGAATTAGCATTCTTTGAAGAAAACATAATTAAGAACTTACAATGAAGATTGAAATAAAAATCCACTTGATTATTGCGCAATTCAACTTTGATCAATTCAAGAACAATGAAGTAAGCTCCAAGAATATTGAAAAACTCAAGAAGAATATCCCAAAAAGTCGAACTCCTTACTCAAAATATCCGTCCCTTAACAAAAATAACTTAAAAAAGTATTTATACAAATAATTAAAAATCTTTCCTAAATTAATAGAAAAACTGATCAACTGCCTTCACCTTCTCCTACGACTCGTAACTTGATCATACCAATCGTAGCTTCACTCATACAATGCATGGCAGCTCTGAATTTGGTTAAGTGCTGGGAGTTGGTATGACTCGTACAATGCTCCTATGAGTCATATATTCTTGTAGTGGTCTGAACTTGTGATTTCTAGCATCCTATGAATAATTCTACGAGTGTCTTGGTACGACTAGTACCTTGCTCTTACGACTTGTGGTTTCCTTTCATACCATGAGATCTTTCATTCCACCTTCTTTCTTAACTTTACCACGACTCCTTGGTACGGGTTGTAGGCAGTCATCACAGATCATAGTTGCTACCCATACCAGGAGACTAATCAAAGTGCATCCGTCTAAAGTTTTCCACGATTACTATCGGGATGGTACGAATCGTACCAAGAGCCATACTTTGGATTGTTCTTGTACAAATCTTCTAAAATTTATCACAACTCACAGTACAACTTGTATCACCAAGGTACGACTCGTACTGAATTCTATACTTGACCCAATTTTTACACTATTTTCCCCTTTTTCATAGCTTTCAACTCCAACTCTTTATTTGTAATACTTCGAAAGTCCCTAAGATTAGACTGAAGGGTTGTGTGGAGGAAGCAAGAAGAAATCTGCACAAGCCACAGAATGACTCGTTAGGTCACCCAACGAATCGTGGAGTGGCTCGTGATGGGATTCCAGGACAATAAAGAGTCGTGGTTAGGGATTTTTCAAGGATGGTGCAATGAGTCGTGGTGTCACTTCACGACTAATCAAGTGGGTCATTGGAAGGATGGATAAGGTTGGAGGTTGGGATTCCAGTGAAAATAATGAGTGAGGGCCATGAGTTGTCACTCCTCCTAACGACTCGTCCAATGACCCGTGGGGTAAAAGAGTTTCAGTAAATGGGGATTTGTCCAGTAATGATGGCGAAAGCGGACAACGAGTCATCTAGTAGGGTAACGACCCGTCCAGTCCCTCGTTGGGACTGGTAGTGACAGTTTTTCTGTGAATTTAGTATGGGTTTTTTTTGTAATTCCTAAGCTCCTAAGTCTTAAACTATGTCGTTTTAAGCTCTGCTAGGAGGATTTTAAGAGGGTTTAGCCTATTCTAAACTATTCCTTCCCATGCATGCAAGTTTAGAGGATTCCAAAGGAGATCAAGCCTAGAATTCTTCAAGTTCTTCCCCAAATCTCTTGAGCTTTCGAGGAAGGGTATAGATTTAGCTTACCCAGGTATGTAGGGCCATGAATAAGAGTTTTCGTTCACTCTCATGCTCAAATTTATCTTCAAGTTCATGAATTCAAGTGTTAATTCAAGTGTATGATTATATGGGATTTTAACCCAAGTTTATGAATTCTCTAGATTTATTTATGGGTCAATTCCCCTCATATGTTAAAGCATGTTTTAAGATTCATGGGTAGATTTTTATGTACTAATTGATTACAAATTCATGATTTCAAGTTTTAAAAGATTATGCCAAATTATGCAAGTTCATGGAAAAGTTAGTCTATGATTGATGATTTCAAGTATGATAAAGTATCTAATATGTATTTATGTTTATGAATTACCCATATATGAATCTATGATTTGACTAGTGAAGTCTATTTTAAGTATGCATGATCTTAAGATTTTGGGTAATCCTACTTAGATTTAGCATGTTTTCATGATTCAGTTCAATTTTATAAATCAGCTTACCATATGGTTTTGGAGTCAAGACTCCTATATTCAGCTTATGGTATGTTTGGAGCCAGGACTCCCCATATTCAAATTTTAGGCTATGCATGTAATTTCATTATCAGCTTCATTGAAAAACGATGGTCTCAACTTATTTGAAAAATGATAGAGAGCACTTTGCATGTTTTTGGGAGTAGTGTCTAGCACCGAGTAGGCTAGGGGTTCATGAAAACCTCAGGTCTCACAACTACATGCCAACATAGGATTTCACATGTTACTTTGGAACATCCCTTCTAAGCTTTCCCTTCCTTGATTGGGCCTTCAGCTTGATATCGATATTGTCACGACTCGAACATAGGCCCGGATCGATACACGGGACAAAGAACCTTGAGAGGCTCCAAGTCAACCTATGGCAGGAACATGACATCTAACTCAACACCATAAATGTGGAAAAAGTATAACATTGAAATAGTAGAAGTCTGAAAATCTAATAACATGAAATATCCGAATACATAACACATCCCTGAAGCTGAATATATAATATGTCTGATCAGCCTCTACATACTAACGAGTTGATCGGACAAGACCCCAACTAACTCACTAAAGACTGAAACTGAAAGTATGGAACATAAACTGAATGAAAGGTCCTCGAAGGATGAGGACTCACCCACTCTGGCTAGAAGATGCTATCGCTGAGGATCTGGCTAACAACGGGACTAATCCTGCATATATGAGCCTGTATCATGAAATGATATAGCATAGAGTATGCAGTCAGTATGTAGAATGTACCAAGTATGCAAGGTAAGTAAAATCGCTAAGTAAGTAAAATAGAAATCATGCATATCATAAAACATGTCATCATAAGATTCTGAGAGTCGGGCTTGCATGCTCTATTTTGAAAACATGATTTAAGCATAACTAAATATCATAACTGAATCGAATGACCCAAAGCTGAAACTGATTATTCATAAGTAAAACTGAACATTGGGTCAAACCTGCTGAAACATAATATCATGACTGATGAACATGCATAATTGAAATCATGAGGAACAATGGGAGACTCGTTATATAACCGACATTACCATAATAGAGCTTACGTGGTACCAACTATTACACTCAAGTGGGCAGAGCCGTCCAAAGCCTTGCTAAGGCTAAGGAAGCTACCATGATATCGATATCAAGCTGAAGGCCCATTTGGGGTAGGGGAAAGCTCACAAGGGAGGTCCCGAAGTATATATGTAAAGCTACATTGGCACGTAGTTCTGAGACCCGGGGTTTATATAAACCTCTAGTCTACTCGGTGCTAGATACTACTCCCAAAAATATGCATATGCTCTCCATCATTTTTCAACAAAGCCGAACCATTGTCTTTTGACGAAGATGATCATGAAGTTACATACATAATTTGAAATCTAAGTATAAGGAGCCTTAGCTCAAAACATACCACAAGCTAAAAGTGGTAGTAAGACTCCAAACCACGTGGTAAACTAATATTATAACATTAAGCTAGGACATGACGACATATATAAATCATGTGGGTTTGCCCCAAACTTAGACATGCTTTGAAATAGACTTGATGGTCAAAAATCATGGATATAAACATGAGTGATTCGAAATTATATTTTCATCCTATACATCTCATCATGCTTGAAAACATATATCATAATCTCAACTTTTCATAAACTTTCATAATTGGACATCATAATTGTAAAACTTCGAAAACATAAATTTTTAATTGAAAATATTATAAAACATGCCCATGAATCATAATTCAATATTAGAAACATGAATAGGATATACCTATGATAGATACTTAGAGAATTCACAAGTTGGATTAAAACCCCATAAATTCATTATCTTAGAATTTACATGAAATTGAGAAGGAATTAGGCATGAGAGTTGATGAATACACCCATTCATAACCCTATATACCTGAGAAATTCTGATTACACAACCCTCTTGAATGCCCAAATGTATTTGGGGAAAAACTTGATGAATCCTAAGCTTGATCACCCTTAGAAACTACTAGGCTTGCATGCATGGAGGGGAATAGGTTTAGAATGAGTTAAACCCCTTTAAACACAATTTCTTGAGCTTAAAACGACGTAGTTTAGATCTTATACAACTTAAGAATTATGGAAAAACCCTTAATAAATTTGCAAGAAAATACACACTGCTAGTCCCAACGAGGGACTGGACGACTCTTCGTCTGCCTTCCATCATCAGCACTGAAAATTTATCATCCCTGTTCACCATGAGGGACACCACAACTCATGGTGTACCTGATGACTCATGGTGACTAACCATTAGGAGCACTGCCAAAACCTTCAACCTTCAAGTCAAACTCCTGACCACGGCTAACATAATGACTCGTGGTGTTGACCATGATTCATGCTTCACCCATTTTCAACCCCCAAATCAAAAATCCAACCAAGCTCGACCTTCTATCCATGAGTCAGTTAACAACTCGTGGTGCACCTCACAGGTCACTGAACGACTCATCCTGTGACCTGGTGTAGAAAATTCTATTTTCTCTGTTTCAACCCTCGGGTCTGATCTCAAGGCTTCCGAGGTATTACAGATATCATGGTAGCGCCATTAGCCCTTCCAAGGCTTTAAACGACTCTGCCTACTTGAGTGTAACATTTGGGATCACATAAGCTCTATCGTGATAGTGTCGGTTATATAACGAGTCTCCCATTGTTCCTCATGATTTCAATTATGTATGTTTATCACTTATGATATTATGTCTTCAACAGGTTTGACCCAATGATCAGGTTATCAATTTTACTTAAGAATCTCAGTTTTCAACTTTGGGTCATTCAGTTCAGTTATGAGATCCAATTATGTCTATTCATGTTTTTCAGATATCAACATGCAGCCTTTACTCTCAGAATATTATGATGTTATGATTTATGATATGCGTGATTTCAGTTTTTACTTACTCAACCCATTTTACTTACTTTGCATACCTATTATATTCTAATTACTGACTATATACTCTATGTTGTATCGTTTCATGATACAGGTTTAGATGTTCAGACTCAGTCCCGCCATTAGCTAGTCTCCCGAGTTTATCCCAGTGCCATTGTTGGTGAGTCCTCATCCTTCGAGGACCTTCAGTTAGTTGAGTTATGTCATTTTTCAATTTCAGACTCTAGTGAGCTAGTTGGGGTGTGTCACGACCCGAATGGAGTCCTGGATCACAACACAGGACAAGGAGCCCTGAGAGATTCTAAGTCGACCCATGGCAATAACATACATCTAACTCGATCAATAAAATAGAAGAATCAACAAGATAATCATAGCAGAAGTCTAAATCAAACATAACATTAGAATACACAATCCGAAGCTGAATACATCTTTTGTTTGAAAAGCCTCTAAACATGACGAGTTGATGGGATAAGACCCCAACTAACTCAACAAGCTAAAACTGAAAATACATGAATAAAATTTGAATAGTCTAGTCCTCAGGAGATGAGAACTTACCCACAACGTACGATGCTATCTTAGAAGACTGACTAAGTGCGGGGCTAAACCTAAGAGCCGAGTCCTGTATCATGAAGAGATACAACATAGAGTATGCAGTAACTATGTGAAATATACCGAGTATGCAAGGTAAGTAAAACCTCTTAAGTAAATAAAATCATTTAAAGACAATGCATAATGTAAAAATAAACATGAAGAATATGAGAGTAGGGCTTGTATGCATTCTTTCTGAAATCATGATCTCATTATAACATAACATAACATATCATCATAACTGAATCGATTTACTCAAAGCTGAAATATGATAGTAATGAGTAAAACTGAACATTAAGTCAAACCTGCTTTAGAACGTATATAAATATATAAATCTCATGAGTAATGAATATGCATATCTGAAATCATGAGGAACAATGGGAGATTCGTCTTTTAACTGACATACCATGATAGAGCTTACGTGGTCCCAACTATCACGCTCAAGTGGGTAGAACCGTCCAAAACCTTGTCAGGGCTAGGGACGATACCATGATATCAATATCAAGCTTGTGGGCCAATAGGGCCGGGGATAGCTCACAAAGGAGGTCCCGAAGTAATATATAATAGTATGAACCTATATTGGCGCGTACTTTGAGGCATAGGGTGATCAACCCTTAGCCTACTCGGTGCTAGACACTACTCCCAAAACATGCATATGCTCTACATCGTTATTCAAAGAAGCTCAACAACATTTATTGACTAAGATCAATAATCAAATACAACTTAAATATGAAATCATGCATATGAGAAGCTTTAACTCAAACCATACCACAAGCTGAAAGATAATTGGGAGTCTTCTCTCCAAAACCATGTGGTAAGCTCAATTCGAAAAATCATGAATCATAGTTTGAACATGTGGGCATTGCCCAAAACTTTATTATACTTGAAATTACTCAATTCACATTGAAAACGTGATTATAAACATGGGTAGCTTGAAAACATGATTTTCATCATAACATCTCATCATCATCATACATTCATCACAAATCTCATCTTTCATGAACTTTTCATCAATGGAATTTTGAATTCATAAAACTAGAAACATGATTTTTAATTGAAAACATTATAAAACTTTCCCATGCTTCATAATTAAATTGTAGAAACATATTTAAATCATACCCGTGTAAAGAATTAGAAAATTCATGTATTGGGTTAAAACCCCATAGTCTAGACATAGAAATCTCATGATTTAGAGAGGGATTGGGCATGGGTGTGAAAGAATTCACTCATTCATAAACCTACATACCTGTTGGTAGCTGATTCTTACACTTCTTTGATAGCCCAAGAAGAAATTGAAGAACACAAAGCTTGATCACCCTCTCTCACCTTCTACTTTGCATGCATGAATGTAAATGGCCTAAAATGAACTTAACCTCTTTAAAAGTCATCATTCCTAACTCAAAACGATGTAGTTTAGACCTTAGGATCTTAGAAATTATGAAAAAGCCCTTACTAAATTCGCAAAAAATAATTGCTAGATGGTCCCAGCGAGGGACCTAACGACTAGTCCTCAAGGGCCACGACTCGTGGCATGGTCCATGAAGTTCGCTGCTACTCAAATCTGCTGGGCTCGTCACTGGAAACATCACGATCTGTTACTTGTGACCATGACTCGTGGTCACCACCCGTTATGTACACTGCCTCCATGAAAATTAATTCTTCAACTAGCTGACCACGACCCTCCCAATGAATCGTGGGGACTGACCACGACTCTTGGGGTCCTTTCGTCGCGTACACTGTCCCTCTTTCTTTTCTTTTCTTACTCTCCCACCCCACGACTGACCTAATGAGTCGTGGGGCCTGACCACGACTCGTGGTCATGTCCGTGGGATCCCATTTCTTAAATTTTCAAATCATCACCTGGGCCTCCCCACGAGTCACCTCACGACTCATGGGCTGCACCAACGGGTTACCTCACGACCCGTTCTGTGACCTGATGCTAAATTTTGTTTTTCAGTTTCAACTCTCGGGTCAGATATTTAGGCTATCGAGGTATAACAAGGTGTTGTCCCATCAGCTCGTCAATATGTTAGAGGCTTTCTTGACATAGACTTGTATTTTCAACTTCGGATTCAGTGTTGTGATGTACCGTTGGATAGACATTTGTTATTCAGGCTTCCGCTATTTCAAAATTTCATTATCAGCTTTATATATGATTCTTTGGTTATCATGTTCATTCCATGATTGACTTGGAGCCATTTATGGTTCTAGGTTCTGTGTCTCGATTCGGGGTTTCAGCTCGGGTCGTGACAAACTTGGTATTAGAGAATTAGGTTTTGAAGTGTCCTAGGGTGTCTAAAAGTCGTATTAAGTAGAGTCTTTTTGATGGGTGTGAAGCGTGCCACACTTATGACGAATAGGCTACGAAACATTTTAGGAAACTTCCCTTCTTTCATGATTCTATCTCGTGCTATGAGTTCAACTCTACCGAATTCCTCTAACTTCAGCTTTACCCGTTTGCAGAATCATGGCTCCACGCTGTATGAATGGAAGAAGGAACAAAAATGGAAATGTCCATGAGGATGGCAATGGAGATGGGAACCAGCAAGCCCCATCATCCCCCATAGATCCCGTGCTCGAGCAGGTTACCCATGCTGTATTTAGGGCAGCCATTTAGATGTTGGCACAGGTGTTTACCACTCAGGTCAATCAGCGGGCAGTGACTCATGTTCCTCAGAATGGGAACACAGTGGAAGCTAGAGTCTTGGACTTCCTCAGAATGAATCCCCCTGAGTTCCTTGGATCGAGAGTGGAGGAGGACCCGCACGAGTTCATAAAGGAGATCCAGAAGATCACCCAGATTATGGGGGTGACCAGAGAGGAGTGTGCACACTTAGCCTTCTATTAGTTGAAAGGAGTCTCTTATATATGATATCGGTAGTGGAAGGATAGCCGGGGAGTCAGAGCCGGCCTCGTTGGTTGGGATGATTTTCTCACCGCATTCTCAGATTGATTCTTTCCCCGAATATGAGGGAAATTGTCACGACTCGAGTCTATACCCTGGATGAGACACGATACTTGGAGTCACAAGTAACCCCAAGTCAACCCATGGACTATTATAACACTGGTAATCTGAGTAAAATAATAGCGGAAGCTTTAAAAGTAATAAAAACCATTTATGAAGAAGAATTAAATCATAAAGATTTATACAACTGAAAACAAAACTAATAATCTGAATCTGTGTCTGTGTATGAAAGCCATCTAACTGATGAGTTGTTGGGACAAGCCCCCAACTAACTCTAAGTCTAACTGAAAGAGAAATAACTGAAGGAAAATAGATGTCGTCCTCGAAAGATAAGGACTCACCACTGGTGCAACTGATAACTCCTGGAGAAGATCTGCTAACGGTGCTGAGACTGAGAACCTGCAGCTGTATCACAAAACAATACAACATAAGAGGTATGCGTCATTACTTTAAATGTACTGAGTAAGTAGGAGAAACATAACACAAAGAATAAATAACTGTACTATAATGACATGCAATGACCAACTAAAATGCTAAAACTGAATAAATTGAAATATACTGAGATGGGAAAAATGACCCTGTCTGCTGGTCAAAGACATGCCCTAAATCTGAGATGCTGAAACTGAACTAACTGTACTGAACTAATCTGAACTGAATAATCTAAAACTGTTCTAAACTAAGCTAATTTGAGTCTGAACTGACTAGTAGGAGAGTCTATAACCGAAATGTAACCACGTGAGCTAGACGTGGAGTCCGATGTATACATCCCATCGGTAGGACCTAATATACCTTGCAGGGTATAAAGGCATGAATTGGGTGATCACAAATCTAGGGACATAAGGCAATAAAAATAACATATAGTGGAAACATAGTTTTGGAAACCTGGGTGTGCTGAAACCCTGATCCGCTTGGTGCTAAGTCCTACTCCCATTGGATAGTCCTAGACTGACTACTATGTGGATAGCTCGAAACTGGGGCCCAAGACTAAGTTAGGAATACCTATCTGGAAGTACCTTGAGAGTCTTGTTGGACCAGATTGTGTAACTAGTGTTCTAAGACTGGTCAGAGCTGCTTATCTAGAAGCTTCGTAACCGTCTAAAGAGCAAACTATAATCTGAAGTTGGGTGTTCTAAGACTGGTCAGATCTTCTTATCTAGAAGTGTCATAACTGTCTAAAGAACCACTAAAATTTGATAACTGAGTCTAATATTGATAACTGAAAGGCACCACTGATACCTCAAGAATTAACTGTAGTCAAACTGATCAGCTGACATTTCTGGACTATACTGAATATGCTAATAATCTTACTGAGACTGGACTAACATGCATCTAACTGAGATTTCAACATATACTAATAATATGGGGATCTCAAAACTGATAGAATCAAGCTACAGGGAAACTAGTCCAACATGCAAAATTTTAAATTTTTACTAAACTGAGAACTAGGGCTAAATCATTCCACTAGATACATTCTTCACAAATTTCTAGGGATAGGAAATTATAAAGCAGTTAAAATCATGATAAATATTCCACCTGAATTCTCAAAGAAATCTGTTTGAAAACTCTCTACCTTTTTAATCTATAGGGCTGTAACTGATAGAGAAAATAGAGAAGATTTTGGGGATACAAGGGAAGAACTATTCCTTTATTAAATTACCAGATACCTAGATATGAAAATCCTTGGAGAAGAAAGCTTGAACTTTTGCAACTGACAAGGAGCACTAGTTCTTGCTTGAGAGGAAAATTCTAGATTCTACGATTGTTTTCTGAGAGTCTACGTGGGGAATGAGGGATAAAACCATTCAATCCCGCTAAATTATATGAAATTATACTTAAAACCGTTGTTTAGGGACTAAAAAGGTGGGAATTTACAAAAATATCCCCAAAATAAAAATCTGAAAACTGACCGACAGGGAACCAATGGGTCACTCAACGGGTTGTTGGTTGAGACCACGACTCATTGGGACCACTCATTGGTCCTACTTCCTGGGTCCTTGGTTCACAAGATCTGACAACGGGGGAAATCACAACTCATTGGATGAACCAACAGGTCATTGGTTCCTCCCGTGGTCACTGGATGAGAAAGTATGGAAGGTTTGGCAAAAGGTGACACAACGACTCGTTGGTGGACCCAATAGGTCGTTGTGTCTAGTTGTTACGTTCACTGGAAAACTTCTAAAAACCTCAAACTTGACACGGCTGGTGGTGACCACGACTCGTTGTGAGACACAACAGGTCGTTGTTCCCACTCATCATCACCGGAAGGAGTTTCTGTGGTTCTCACCCAATGGCTCAAATAGCGAGTCGTTGTTTCTGACGACGACTCATTGGTTGAGTCGTGGGGTGCTAGAAGAGGAACTGCTGAACTGGGAACCAATGATTGACAGGGCGACTCATTGTTTCTCACAACAGGTCATTTATTGTCTCGTGGGTTCCCAAGAGACCATACACTGCTGACCACGACTGACACAATGTGTCATTAGAGCTAACCATGACTTGTTGTCTCAATCGTTCAGAGGCAAACTTTTTGGTTTCCTTCTAGATTTTTTTCTTTCAAGGTCTGAGTCTGGTCTAGAAAAGTTTTGGGGTGTTACAATATCTCCCCCTTGGGATTATTCGTCCTCGAATGAACACTAAAACTGCTGAAAACTAGGAAAAGAGATGCAATTCATATACTAACACTATGAGCTGGTTTCTAAAGGAGTAACTTACTCCGAACTGACTTAGCCATGCTAAAAGAGTTGATGCAACTATAATGTACATAGAAAATCTGAGTAGAGCTATGCGTACAAAACTGAACAGAGTATCGAGGAGGGATTTAGTACCTGATGTTGGAACTGAACTGGAAGAGAATAAGTGAGGGTATCTGGCCATCATGTCTTCTTTTGCTTCCCACGTGGCTCCCTCAACTAGCTGGTTCCTCCACAAAACTTTCACGAAGCGGCTTCCTTGTTTATCAGCTTACGAACCTGACGATCAAGGATCTAGACTGGGACCTCTTCGTAAGAGAGACTATCTCTTATTCCCACGTTGTCTAGTGGCACAACTGAAGTTGAATCACCGATGCACTTCTTCAATAGTGACACATGGAAGACTGGGTGCACCGATGCTAACTATGGAGGTAGTTCTAACTCATATGCCATATTACCAATTCGCTTCAGAATTCTGTAGGGTCCCACATATCTCGGACTGTGTTTTCCTTTCTTCCCAAATCTCATCACCCCTTTCATGGGTGAAATTTTCAAATAAACCCAATCATTCACTGCAAACTCTAACTCTCTTCTCCTCACATCAGCATAGGATCTCTAACAGCTTTGCGTTGTTTTCAACCTCCCCCTATCAGCTGCACATTCTGCAAAGACTCATGAACTGAGTATGGCCTTATTAGGGTAGCTTCACCAACCTCAAACCACCATATAGGAGATCTATACCTCCTACCTTATAATACCTCAAATGGGGTCATCTGGATACTGGAGCGGTAGCTGTTATTGTATGCAAACTCGATGAGAGGTAGGTGATCATCCCAACTACCCTTGAAATCGATCACACACGCTCTCAGCATGTCTTCCAAAGTCTGTATAGTCCACTCAGCTTGTCCATCTATCTGCGGGTGAAAAGTTGTACTGAACTTGACCTGGGTACTAAGTCCCTTCTGAAATGACTTCCAGAAGTGCGAGGTGCACTGGGTACCTCTATATAAAATAATGGACAAGGGCACCCCATGAAGTCTGACCAACTCCCAGATATAAAGTCTAGCATAATCCTCAGCTGAGTCTGTAGTTTTAACTGGGAGGAAATATGCCGACTTGGTCATGTGGTCTATTATCACCCAGATTGAGTCATGCTGCCGACGAGTCCGAAGTAGACCTATAATTAAATCCATATTTACTTATTCCTACTTCCATGTGGGTAGGCTGATATCCTGACTCATACCTCCCGATCTCTGATGTTCCACCTTGACCTGCTAGCAGTTCGGGCACTTAGCTACATATTCTGCAATGTCTCTTTTCATGCCATTCCACCAGTAAATGTCCCGTAGATCACGGTACATCTTAGTAGCTCCTGGGTGGATAGAGTATCTCGATCTGTGTGCTTTATCCAAGATCTGCTGTCTCATGTCACCCACATCCGGCACACATAGTCTACCTTGGTATTAGAGTACCCCATCTCCCTATTGGGAGAAAGCCTCCACTTTTTTTTTGAGAACCGCCTCGTTCAGCTTAAGCAGTATGGGATCTTTTTCCTGTCTTGACTTAACTTCAACTACAAACGAGGAATCAGATCCACTCTGCGCCACTACTCTGCCCTCAGCTGTATCAACCAACTGCACTCCCAATCGAGCTAACCTATAGATCTCCTTTGCCAGTTCCATTTTGCCCTCTTCAACATGAGCAACGCTCCCCATAGACATCCTACTTAGGGCATCAGCCACCACATTGGCTTTGCCCAGGTGGTACAACACACTCAAGTCATAGTCCTTCAGTAGCTCCAACCACCTTCTCTAGCGAAGATTTAAATCTTTCTGACTAAACACATACTGAAGGCTCTTGTGATCGGTGAAAACATCCACGTGAGCCCTGTAAAGGTAGTGCCTCTATATTTTCAATGCAAACACCACTGCTGCCAACTCCAGGTCATAAGTTGGATAGTTCTTTTCATGAACCTTGAGCTATCTGGAGGCGTAAGCTATCACCTTACCTCGTTGTATCAGAACGCAGCCAAGTCCAACTCTGGAAGCATCACAATACACCACGAACCCATCTGTTCCTTCAGACAAGGTTAACACTGGAGCTGTAGTGAGTCGAGTTTTCAACTCCTGGAAACTCTTCTCACATGCATCCGAACACTGAAATTTCACTTTTTTCTGAGTCAACCTCATCAAAGGGGATGTAATAGAAGAGAAACCTTCCATAAAGCATCGGCAATAACCGACTAGACCCAAGAAACTTTTGATTTCGGATGGGGAAGTATGTCTTGTCCAGTATTTCACCGCTGCTATCTTTTGAGGGTCTACCTGAATACCCTCACCTGAGACCATGTGACCAAGGAAAGTCACAGACTTCAACCAGAATTCGCATTTGCTGAATTTAGCAAACAATTGGCAGTCTCTGAGTGTCTGTAGTACTATCCTCAAATGGTTAACATGTTCTTCCTCGCTTCTTGAGTATACTAGAATGTCGTCAATAAATACAATGGTGAACATGTCTAGATATGGCTTGAAAATCCTATTCATCAGGTCTATGAAAGCTGTGGGAGCATTAGTCAGTCCGAAGGACATAACCACGAATTCGTAGTGACCATACCGAGTTCTGAAAGCTATTTTCGGTATGTCATAGTCTATGACTCTTAGATGATGGTACATCAACCTGAGATTTACCTTGGAGAAACAACTGGCTTCCTGCAGTTGATCGAACAAGTCATCAATCTTGGGTAGGGGGTACCTGTTCTTGATTGTGACCTTATTCAACAGAGGGTACTATCTTTCTTATGCACGAATAATACTAGAGCACCCCATGGAGAGATGCTGGGCCTGATGAAGCCTTTATCAAGGAGGTCTTTTAGCTACTCCTTCAACTCCTTAAGCTCAGCTG
>JACEIK010000863.1:135295-149728 GCA_018107945.1 Datura stramonium
AGCTCATTAATCCACCATGGTTCCCACAACCCTAGCTATGGAGGTTTTAGCCTCTCATAGTTTCAAGGTTGTAATATGCATTCATGACTGAACACATAAATCAATACTTAAAATTGTAGATGAGAGTAAAACTTCTTTGATTATATCCAAAATAAATCAAGAACAATTCACAAATATCAAGAAGAAATCAAGAAAAGGTTGATCACAAGCCAATCAACTCAATTCTATGTTGTCTCGATGTTCTCTAAAATTCTCTCATGTCCTCTAACATCTTCCTATGAAAAATAAAATATAAAGAATATTTAAATAGACATAAGAATCCTTTTCCTAAGCTAACTGGGTAATTTTCCATAACTGGTGCCACCTGAGCGATGATAGATCCTACGACCCATAGCAGGATTGTACGGGCCGTACCTGCTATCCGTATGTCCTTGGCTTGCTGAAATTTGGCTAAGTGTTCGAACTTGGTATGACTCATACATGCTTCCTATGAGTCATACTGTTCTTCCGTGGCTTGAATATGAGAATTCTCAATTTTTCTGAAGTTCTTCACGAGTGTGATGGTATGACTCGTACCTTGACGCCATGACTCGTACTGTCTATGTGTGTCAGGAGTCAGCCTCTTGTGCAATTCTTCTGAATATTTCCAAGACTCAATGCTACGGCTCGTACAAGCATTGTACGACTAGTACTGAGAGTCATAGGATGCACTCTTCACAACTCAGCCATTTGAAACTTTTCACAATCTGCAATACGACTCGTAGCATCATCCTACGGCTCGTACTGAGTCTGTGACTTTAGCCCATTTTCTGCACTTTTAGGCTATATTTTGCACATTTTGGCTCCAACACTTATTTGTCTTGTAACCAAAGAAAAAGTGTCTTATATCCATATAAACACACCTAAGTCCATGCTATTTTCTTAGTTTTGAGCATCGAAAGTGCTGTAAACTCACAACACATCAGTCTTGTATGCCCAGTAGATAGAGTAAGTGCAGATGAGAGAGAGGGAGAAAGAGGACAAGAGGGCCAGGAAAAACAACTTTGGGTATTCCTAGTAGAGGTCTGGTGGTGAACATCATCAGTAGTCCCACCATTGATCATTGGCCCCAAAATCTTCATCAGCTAATATGCCATCCAAGTCTAGGCGTGATCAGAGGGAAAGGATATCAAGCTCTAGAGGTAAGGAGAGCCCAACATTCCATTTTGTGATAGGTGTGGTAGGAGGCACACTAGACAGTGTTTAGCAGGTTCAGGGGCATGTTTTGGGTGCGGGAAGTCCGACCACATGCTCAGAGATTGTCCAACGGCCAGACAGGGCCATAGTAGAGACCGTGACCCAGTTACTAGTTCAACAGCTCTACTAGAATGCTCAACTTAGTAGGGTACATCCACTAGTGCAGGTGGTGGTCAGCGTCAGAATAGGTTTTATGCTCTCTCATTATGACAGGAGCAGGAGATCTCTCCGGACGTGGTCACTGGTATGTTGCGGGCATTCCATCTTGATGTTTATGCATTGTTAGATCTAGAGGATACCTTGTCTTTTGTGACTCCCTATATTACTATTAGTTTTGGAGTCAATCCCAAAATCCTATCAGAATCCTTCTTAGTCTCTACTCCAGTCGGTGACTCAGTTATAGCTCGACGGGTATACAAATATTGCCCTATCTCAGTCTTCAGAAAGTCAGCTTAGTCGGTCTAGTAGAGTTATACATGACTAATTTTGACGTTATCTTTGGCATGGATTGGTTGCACGCATGTTATGCCTCAGTGAATTGTAAAACCCGTACGGTAGAGTTCCGATTTTCGGGTGAGTCAACCTAGAATGAAAGGGTAGTTTAGCTGTGCTTGTAAGTCACTTCGTTTCCTACCTTAAGGCCAGAAAGATGATTTCCAAGAGTTGTGTTTACCATCTAGTTCGGGTTAAGGATGCTACATCCGAGACACCGAATATTCAATTTGTTCCCATCGTATGTGTGTACCCGAAGGTTTTTCTATATAATCTACCAAGATTCCCTCCTGAGCGAGGCATTGACTTTTGAATTGACCTTTTCCCCGATACGCAGTCTATATCTATTCCTCCTTATAGAATGGATCCAACTGAGCTAAGGAGTTGAAAGAGAAGTTGAAGGATCTCTTAAACCTAGCAAGTCCCCCTGGGGTGCAGCAGTTCGCTTCATCATACCTATAAAGTCCCCATAGGGTGCACCAGTTCTCTTTGTTCAAAAGAAGGATGGATCTCTTCGTATGTGCATTGACTACCGGCAGTTGAACAACGTTACAATCAAGAACAAGCATCCCTTCCCCAAGATTGATAACTTGTTTGACCAACTTCAGGGTGCCAAGTGCTTCTCAAAGATAGACCTCAGGTCCAGTTATTACCAGCTTAGAGTTAGGGAGAGTGACATCTCGAAGACAGCCTTCAGGACTCGGTATGTTCATTATGAGTTTGTAGTTATGTCTTTTGGACTAAGGAATGCTCCTACATCTTTTATGGATTAGATGAATAGGATGTTCAAGCTGTACTTGGATATGTACGTGATTGTCTTCATAGAAGACATTCTCATATACTCTCGGAGCGAGGAGGAGCATGCCACTCATTTAAGGATTGTGCTACAAACTCTCAAGGATCGCCAGCTATTTGCTAAATTCAACAAGTGTGAGTTTTGGATGAACTCAGTAACATTTTCGGGCCACGTGGTGTCAAGTGAGGGTGTGCAGGTGGACTCTCAAAAGATAAAAGCATAGAGAATTGGCCTAGACCATTCAATCCTTCGAATATCAAGAGTTTCTTAGGTTTAGGTGGCTACTACAGGAGGTTTGTTGAAGGATTTTCATCCATTACAGCACCATTGACTAAGTTGACCTAGAAGAAAGACAAATTTCAATGGTCGGATGCCTATGAGAAGAGTTTTCAGGAGTTCAGCCTAGTATTAACCTTACCTGAAGGTACAGATGGATTTGTTGTGTGTGATGATGTCTCTAGGGTTTTTCTTGGTTGTGTGTTGATGTAGCATGGTAAGGTCATTGTGTATGCCTCTAGACAGCTTAAGACTCACGAGAAGAATTATCCAACGCATGACCTAGAATTGACAGCAGTGGTGTTCGTATAGAAGATTCGGAGGCATTATTTGTATGGGGTCTATATGGATGTGTTTACGAATCACAAGAGCCTACAGTATGTGTTCACCTATAAGGACCTAAATTTGTGACAAAGGAGGTGGTTAGAGCTTTTCAAAGACTATGACATGAGTGTCCTTTATCATCTGGGCAAGGCCAATATAGTGGCAGATTCTCTTAGCAGGCTATCTATGTAGAGTATTTCTCACGTGGAGGATGGAAGGAAGGAGTTAGTGAAGGATGTCCATAGGCTTGCTCATTTAGGAGTTTGCCTTATTGATTCGACGGATGGTGGTGTCATTGTTCAAAACGGTTCAGAATCCTCTTTGGTGACTGAGGTCAAGGCTAGGCATGATGAGGATCCTATTTTGGTAAAGTTGAAGGAAGCGGTTCAAAATCAGAAGGTAGAGGTCTTCTCCCAAGGGGGAGATGTTGTACTTCATTATTAGGGTCGTTTATGTGTTCCGGGCGGTGATGATATGAGGGAGCGGATATTGCATGAGGCTCATCATTTTCGATATTCTATACATCTAGGTGCCACCAAGATGTACCGTGACCTATGAAAAGTAAATTGGTGAAATGGCATGAAGAAGGATGTAACAGAGTTTGCGGCTAAGTGTTTGAACTGTCAACAAGTGAATGTTGAGCATCAAAGACCTGAAGGTGTGCTACAAGAAATCAGTATTTCCCACTTGGAAGTGGGAAGAGATAAATATAGATTTCATCATAGTGTTACCTCGCACATGTCGACAGTGTGACTCTATTTGGGTGATTGTAGATAGGTTGACTAAAGCAGCTTATTTCTTATTGGTCAAGACCACCGATTCAGCTGAGTACTATGCTAAATTGTATATTCAGGAGTTAGTTTGGTTTCATGGAGTTCCCTTGTCCATCATATCAGATTGAGGTACTCATTTCACCTCGCAATTTTGGAAGTCGTTTCAGAAGGGCCTTGGTACTTAGGTCAACCTTAGCACAACTTTTCACTCGCAGATGGATGGTCAGGCCAAGCGGACCATTCAAACTATTGAGGATATGTTTCGAGCATGTGTTGTTGACTTCAAAAGTGGTTGGTATGATCATTTATCTCTTATTGAGTTTGCTTATAACAACAATTATCATTCGACTATTCAGATGGCTCCGTTTGAGGCTCTTTACGGGTGGAGGTGTAGGTCGCCTATTGGTTGGTTTGAGGTAGGTGAAGCTACGTTGATAGGGAAAGATTCAGTTCATGAGCCTATGGAGAAATTTCAACTTATAAGGGAAAGGCTAAAATAAGCTCAGAGTCGTCAAAAGTCATATGCCGATATTAGGCGGAGAGAGCTTGAGTTTGAAGTTGATGATTGGGTGTTCTTGAAGGTATCTCCCATGAAGGGGGTAGTAAGGTTTGGAAAGAAAGGAAAGCTTAGTTCCTGATATGTTGGTCCCTACTAGATTGTGAGACTGTTGGCAAAGTGACCTATGAGTTAGAGCTACCAGTGGAGTTGGCTTTGCTACATCTAGTCTTCCATGTATCATTGTTAAAGAAGGGCATTTGTGATCCGATTTTGGTTGCTCCAGTGGAGAGCATAGGTGTGAAGGATGACCTTATCTATGAAGAGGTGCCAGTTGAGATCCTTGATCGTCAGGTTCAGAAGTTGAGAAACAAAGAAGTAGCTTCAGTAAAGGTTCTGTGGAGGAATCAGCTTGTTAAGGGAGCTATGTGGGAAGCTGAAGAAAATATGATGGATAAATACCTGCATCTTTTCCCTTCCGGCTCAGTTCTAGCTTGAGGTATCACTTTCCTCCTTAGTACTCTATTTCAATTTCATGTCTAGTGCATGTCCCTCAGTTCCTTCATGTCAGTGCATGTATGTGTGATTCATGAATTCAGTTCAGTCATGTACATCATTCCGGAGTCAGTTACTCCATCGGTTTTCAGCTTTAGATATTCAGTATTTGGGATTGTAGTTCCTTTCCCTAGCTATTCAGTATGTTTACCCACATTTGAGGATGAATGTTTTCAAGGGGGAGATATTATAATACCCCAAATTCCCTAAGATCAGACCTGAGGGTTGAGCAGAGGAAGCAGGAAAAAATCTACACAAGCCATAGAACGACTCGTCAGGTCACCAACGAATCGTGGAGTGGATCATGATGGGATGCCAGACCAGTAAAGAGTCTTGGTCAGGGGGTCTTCACGGATGGTGCAACGAGTCATGGTGTCACTTCATGACTCCTCAAGTGGGTCGTTGGCAGGATGGCTAAGATTGGAGGTTGGGATTCAAGTGAAGGTAACGAGTGAGGGCCATGAGACTTCACTCCTCCTAAAAACTCATCCAGTGACCTGTGGGATAAGGGAGTTTTAGTAAATGGGGATTTGTACAGTGATGATGACGAGAGTGGACGACGAGTCGTCCAGTAGGGTAACGACCCGTCCAGTCCCTTGTTGGGACTAACAATGATACTTTTCCTACGAATTTAGTAAGGGTGTTTTCATAATTTCTAAGCTCGTAAGTACTAAAGTACATCGTGTTAAGATATTTTAGGAGGATTTTAAGAGGGTTTAGACTATTCGAAACTATTCCTTCCTATGTATGCAAGTTTAGAGGATTCCATAGGAGATCAAGCCTAGAATTCTTCATGTTCTTCCCCAAATCTCTTGGGCTTTCAAGGAAGGGTGTAGATTCACCTTACCCAAGTATGTAGGGCCATCAATGAGAGTTTCTTTTCACTCTCATGCCCAAATTTCTCTTCAAGTTCATGAATTCAAGTATTAATTCAAGAGTATGATCATATGGGGTGTTACTTTACGAAATTTCCATGATTTATTTATGGGTCAATTCCCCTCACGTTTCAAAGCATGTTTTAAGATTCATGGCTAGATTTTTATGTACTAATTGTTTACAAATTCATGATTTCAAGTTTTAAAAGATTATGCCCAATTATGCAAGTTCATGGAAAAGTTAGTCTATTATTGATGATTTCACATTATGATGAAGTATCTAGCATGTATTTATGTTTATGAATTATCCATATATGAATATATAATTTGACTAGTGAAGTCTATTTTAAGTATGCATGATCTTCATATTTTGGGTAGTCCCACTTAGATTTAGCATGTTTTCATGATTCAGTTTAGTTTTATAAATCAGCTTATCATATGGTTATGGAGTCAAGACTCCCATATTTAGCTTATGGTATGTTTGGAGCCAGGACTCCCCATATTCAGATTTCAGGCTATGCATGCAATTTATTATCAGCTTCGTTGAAAAATGATGGTCTCATCTTCATTGAAAAATGGTGGAGAGCACTTTGCATATTTTTGGGAGTAGTGTCTAGCACTGAGTAGGCTAGGGGTTCATGAAAACCCCGAATCTCAGAACTACGTGCCAACATAGGATTTCACATGTTACTTTGGGACCTCCCTTGTGAGCTTCCCCTGCCCCAATTGGGCCTTCAGCTTGATATCAATATCATGATAGCGCCCCTAGCCCTGGTAAGGCTTTGGACGGCACTTTCTACTTGAGTGTAATAGTTGGGATCACATAATATCTATCTTGATAGTGTCGGTTATATGACGAGTCTCTCATTGTTCCTCATGATTTCAGTGATGCATTTTTATCAGTTATGATATTATGTCTTCAGCAGGTTTGAACCAATGATCAGGTTATCAGTTTTACTTAAAATCTAAGTTTTCAGCTTTGGTCATTTGATTCAGTTATGAGATCCAGTTATGTCTATTCATGTTTTTCAGATATCAACATACAAACTTTACTCTCATAATCTTATGATGTTATGATTTCAGATTTTACTTACTCAACCTGTTTTACTTACCTTGCATACTCAGTATATTCCAAGTACTGACCACATACTCTATGTTGTATCATTTCATGATACAGGTTCGGACGTTCAAACTCAGTCCCGCCGTTAGCCAGTCTCCCGAGTTTATCCCAGTGCCATTGTTGGTGAATCCTCATCCTTCGAGGACCTTCATTTTGTTGAGTTATGTTATTTTTCAGTTTTAGACTTCTATTGAGCTAGTTGGGGTGTTGTCCTATTAGCTCGTCAGTATGTTAGAGGCTTTCCAGATACAAACTTGTATTTTCAACTTCGGCTTTAGTGTTATGATGTACCGTTGGATAGACGTTTGTTATTCAGAATTTTGTTATCAGATTTGTATATGATGATCTTTAATTATTATGTTCATGCCATAGTTGACTTGGAGCCATTTATGATTTTAGGTTCTGTGTCTTGATCCGGGGTTTCAGTTTGGGTCATGACATTATTTCCTTGAAAATAGAGCAAAAATGCGTCATATCCATATAAATACGCCTAAGACCATACCATGCATATTTTCTCAGTTTTAAGCATTGAAAGTGTTGTAAACCACAGCACATCAACACCCTCAACTTAAGACTTTTGCACGTCCTCAGGCAAATAAAACAAAACTATAAAATGATGCTTAACTAGAATGTAAAATAGAAGACCTATAACCAACACAACAAAATTTGCACATACAACCATTATTAGATATTGACCCCTTTTTTCATTCAAACTAAGTCATCTATGCACACATGCAACTATCGCTCAAGACATACAGGGATCAAGAAATGGAATCTAACTATTAGCAGAGAACTGAGCTATCACTAATGCTACTCACACAGACAACTGGCAGAATGCAATGCTAACCATGTACCCTCACTACAAATGAAGTCCCCATAACTCACTGATATATATATATATATACATGAAACTTGGGACTAATTAAGAAGGACTCTCACTTTCATAAAGAAGTCCCAAATACTGCATATAGGATACCATAGTCTTATCCTTATTTTCTCCACCATGGCTTTTCAGACAATTAGGCTAGAATCACTATAGAATTTTCTCGGCTTATAATGTAGGCTTCGGGCTGGATATGGTAGATATGAATAATAGTGACTAACTCTTCTTAGCACTATATATTGTGACTTCACTTTTCACTTTTTACCCTTTTTCATCTTTTTCAGCTTTTTCCTTCCTTTTTCACCATTCAACTGCCATTTGTGAGTGTGGTCTATTTTTCTCATCTTTTTCAATTCTCTTTCTTTTCTTTTCACTTTTTACATTTCAACACTTTTTTTTCTTTCATCTCTTTTTCTTTCTTTTTCTTTTCACACCACTCCCACTTTTCTTTGACTTTTTCTTTCTTTTTTACCCCCAACTGGTCTACGCACCCCTGCTATAGCCACATTCAACTTAGGCATTTTACCTGAGTTGAGGTTCACAATATCTAAGGAGGGACCAGGGCCAAACAGGTTCATTATAAACACGAGAAAGGAGAATGGATAATCAAAGAAGAAATGGACGACTTAAGGCTCAAACATGGGATCAAGGGATTCAATTTATTTGGTAGGGAAATTTAAGCTAAAGTGGACTAAAACAAAAACGACAAATGATCCTTTCCTAACCAACTATCCTACAACCTATGTAAAGACTAACCAAGAAAGTTCTAGATCCTCTACACAGTATTGAACTAGAAAAGAATCCTCACTCACATATGGTATAGGTTTGCATTTATTTTACCTATATGGTTCATGCACAACTAAGCCACAATTACACATGCTAATCTACTAAATGCCATAAAAGGATCCATAGAAGTCATGCTTTGCAGTCACATACACAACTAACACCAATTTCTTTTTAAAACGGTCAAGTTTTCAACTTCAAAAGCAAGTGCATTCATTGGCTATGAAATACTCCTAAGCTACTTCTAGTTAAACAAAACACAAAATCCTAAACATGTTAGTTCTACTAGATAGCGTCCAAGGGAAAAGAAACATGGCAACAAAAACCCTCGGACGATAACAAAAACCAAAAACAAGTACATCCCCCTTAAAATGCATGCTTTGTCCCCAAAGCATAAAAATATAAGAATTAGGAAAGGGACATACCTGTTGTGCTCTAAGCTCTCCTGTCAGCTACTCAGACTTCACCAATTATTCATGCGTTGCCTCCCATACAACACCTGATTTAATGTCGCGACACGATGTAATTTTCTTGTCTATTCAGGCGTCGTCAAGATACACTGATTCGATTCCTTTTACCTCCTCAACGTTTCCCATATCAGCTTCACTCTCTGTTTGTTTATCTTGAACCTCATCCTTGTTCTCAAGTTCAACGGCACCATACAAGGACACTTCTATCACTCAGTATGGTCTTATCCATCTAGACTTTAATTTCCTTGGATGCAAGTGGAGCCTCGAATTAAACAGGAGTACCAAATCACCAGCATTGAACTCTATTTTTGCAATCTTTCGGTCATGATAGATTTTCATTCTCTCCTTATAAATAGCTGCACTCTCGTAAGCTATGAGCTGGAACTCATCCATCTCATTCAGCAGATCTAACCTTAGCTTGGCTGCTTCATTCCAGTCCAAGTTCAACTTCTTCCGTGCCCATAATGCCTTATTCTCCAGCTCCACGGGCTAGTGGCATGACTTTCCATATACCAACTGATATGCTGAAGAGCAAATAGGGGTCTTATAAGCTGTTCGATACACCCAGAGTGCATCATCCAACTTCCTAGACCAGTCTATCAGATTGGTCTTTACTATTTTTGCCAAAATAGTCTTGATCTCCCAATTGGAGACTTCCACTTTTCCACTTGACTGAAGATGGTAAGGTGTTGCCACCTTATGCTTTACACCATATTTCTCAAGAAGAGTTCTGAAGAGGCAATTATAAAAGTGCGATCCACTGTTGCTGATGATGGCTCTAGGAGTACCAAATCTGGCAAGTATGTACTTTATTTGAAATGCTATTATACTTTTTCCTTAATTATCAGGGAGTGCAATGGATTCCACCCATTTGAGACATAATCCACCGCCACCAAAATATACTTCATTCCATACGAGCTCACAAATGGGCCCATAAATTCAATACCCTATATATCGAACAACTCTACTTTCAGAATCGGGGTTAATGGTAGCTCATGCTTACTAGTGATGCCACCTTGTCGCTGGCATTGGTCACATGACTTGGAAAAATCATACGCATCTTGGTGGATTGTGGGCCAATAATACCCGCACTACAAAATTTTATGCGCAGTTCGAATACCACTGTGATGACCCCCAACCGGAGACAAGTGGTAGGCCTCAAGTATACTCAATATCTAAACCTTTGGAACACACCTATGAGTCAGCCCATCCACACAAATACGAAACAAATAAGGCTCATCCCAATAGTACCTCTGTGCGTCAAACATGAACTTCTTCATTTCCTTCGAGGTCAGATCTGCCGGAATCATAAACTTACCAAGTAGTTTGCATAGTCAGTAAATCATGGGATCAGATCTTGAGATGCAGCCAATACCTGCTCATCTAGGAAGCCACCATCAATGTAAACCTCATCTTTCAATCTTGCCTCTACCTCCACCCTAGATAAGTGATTAGCCACCTAATTCTCGGTCCCCTTTCGGTGTTTTACCTAGAACTCAAGTTTTTGTAAGAGAAACACCCATTTGGATAGCCTTGGTTTAGCATCCTTCTTTGACATCAGCTACCGCAATGCCACATGGTTTGCATGGACAATCACCTTAGTTCTAAGCAAATATGCTCAAAATGTTTCGAATGCAAAGACTACTACTAGCAGCTACTGTTCAGTCACCATATAATTCTTCTGAGATGCATTGAGTGTCTTATTGGTGTAATAGATTGGGTGAAATATATTTGATCTCCTTTGGCCTAAGATAGCACCGAGGACCACCCCGCTGGCATCATACATTACCTTAAATGGGAGAGACCAATCTGAAGCTATGATAATGGGGACTGAGGTGAGTCTTTCATTCAGGCATTCAAAGGCTTTCAAACACGCTTCATTAGACACGAGCTTCACCTCCTTATCAAGTAATTTGCATAATGGTTATGCAAATTTTAAAATAAGTCCTTAATGAACCTCCTATAGAATCTTGTGTGCCCCAAAAAGCTCCTGAACTTTTGACAGAAATAGGCGGTGGCAATCCTGCTATTACCTCAATTTTCGCTTTGTCCACCTATATCCTTTTTCCTGAAATTCTATGGCCTAACATAATCCCTCTTTGATCATGAAATGACATTTTTTCCCAATTTAAGAGAAGATTGGTTTCTTCACATCTGCTCAGCACTTTCCTCAGATGCTCAAGGCAATCTTCAAATGAGTCACCCACAATCGAGAAGTCATCCATAAACACTTTGATGGTGTCATCCACCATGTATAAAAAGATGGATATCATGTAGAGTTGGAATGTGGCCACTGCATTACACAACCCAAAGGGTATCCTCCTAAAAGCAAAAGTCCCATAAGGACAGGTAAAGGTGGTTTTCTCTTGATCTTCTGGGGCTATTGAGATCTGGTTATACCCCGAGTAACCATAAAAAAATAGTACCATCCTTTACCTTCCAATCTGTCAAGCATATAATCCATGAATAGCATCGGGAAGTGGTCCTTTTGGGTCTAATGATTGAGTTTCCGATAGTCCATGCAAATACGCCACCCTATAACCGGCCTTGTTAGTATCAACTCATCCCTCTCATTTAGCACTACTGTGATTCCAACTTGTTGGTACTGCCACCGCCTTCTCCTATGGCTCATAACTTGATCATATGAGTTGTAGCTTCACTCGTACAATGCCTGAAAATTTTGAATTTGGTTAAGTGTTGAGAGTTGGTACGACTTGTATAATGCTCGTATGAGTCTTATATTCCTGTTGTGGTCCGAACCTGTGATTTCTAGCATCCTTTGAATAATTCCATGAGTGTCTTGTTATATTCTACCTTGCTCTTACAACTCATGGTTTCCTTTCATACCATGAGATCTATCATTCAACCTTCTTTCTGAACTTTACCATGGCTCCTTGGTAGGGGTCGTAGGTAGTCATCATGGATCGTAGTTGCTACCCATACCAAGAGACTAATCAAAGTTCATCCTTCTAAAGTTCTTCGCAACTTCTCTGGTACGACGTGTACCAGGATGGTATAGCTCATACCAAGAGTCATACTTTGGCTTGTTCTTGTACAGATCTTATGAAAGTATACCAAATGGGTCAATAAACCTAGGGCTAAACTTTCCCTTCTTTCCAAACCTAAGTGACACCTTTAGCAACACCTTTTCTCCATCATAAACTCCAAATAACGAATCCTCCGATCCACATAACTCGTTTGCCTGCTCTGAACCTTAAGGAGCCTATCTTGAATCCCCTTCACCTTATCCAATGAATCTCTCAATAAGTCAGTACCTGATGGTCTAACCTCAAAAGCATCGAACCACGCAAGTGGAGACCTACATCTCCTACCATACAAGACCTTAAATGGGGTCATCTGGATGCTAGAGTGATAACTGTTATTATAAGAGAACTCTACTAATGTCCCCCAAAATCAATAACACAAGCTCTAAGCATGTCCTCCAACACCTGAATAGTCTGCTAAGACTGACCATCCGTCAGAGGGTGAAAGGTTCTACTAATGTAACACCCGGTGTTTTTAGGTTAGGTTTGAATTCATTAAATACTTGTAGTTAGTCCATGATGGTACAATAAATGTGTTACATTAACCACATATTATTATTTCTAATCAATTTGGGGTGTTGAGGTTTCCCTAAGGTCAAGATAAGTTGAAAGGTGCAAGAAAAATAAGAAATTCCTATTGAATTTGCATAAGGAATTCATTTGAGTGTGTATAATCCCTAATTGGTTGAGAATCTTGGAGCAGTCTATCATCAATGTTGTATCCCTTTGAAATATAATTTTAACCATATAAAGATCAGGACAATCAGAGTTGTGAGGAAAACGTTATGTATAATTTACTAAATGTTGTCCCGGTGACCTTAAATTTGATACGACTCATATATCAAATATACGGATCGTAAGTGCAAAGCCAAAATTCCAAACTACTGGTATCGATTTATGGAGCTGACATATAGACCATATGCCACATTTATGGCCTGTATGTAGTGGAGTACATGACATACGGACTGTATATTTTATTTATGGACCATATATCAATTATATATTAGGTATATATCCAGCGTATTCAGTGTATATCTGAAGCATTTACACCTCTAAAGTTGACATATGTACTTTAGGCCAAAAGTACGTCCCATATATGTCACCTATAAGTCAAATTTTTCATAAAAACCTATATATACCTATTTTAGTCAGATTTTTTTCTTTCACTTCTTTTTTGGCCGACTTATTAGTGAGTAAACACCCTAGAACATCCTGTAATCATCTAAGGTGAGTTCCTAATTAATTTTCATTATTATTACATTAAATTAACGAGGATTAATGCTACAATCATCATTCTAATTCTTATATTTCAAGAAGTGAATTTAAGAGTGAGTGGAGGGAATTTTTGGGAAATCCTCACGAGGTAAGTTTCTTAATTAATTATTGTGATTAAAGGATTAATTGGGGGTTCGTGTGGCCTATTGAAAGGCATTATTAACAATAGGTGATTATTGAACTGATCATAAATATGAATTTTACCCTAGAATCCTATTTTTTTTAAAAGGGTGGGAATTCATAAAACTTGATCAAAGTTCTAAACTGTTTCATCAAAATTGATTGTAGAGTCATTGTTGGACATTATTGAACACGTTTAGAGCATTTTTAGCGGAATTTGAGGTATGTCTCCTTTTTAACATACTTTTGACTGCAAAGAGATTTTTAAAAGGACTTTACATGCGTGGGGGACAAGCTTGCATCGAGATTTCATATTTTTTTTTATATATTATGATATATGTATAAAAATATATGACACTATGAATGAGATTTATTGAATTGCATTTATAGTAATATTTAAACATGTTTTTCTCTATGAATGAGCTATTGATTTGAAACATGATTTAATGGTTTAAATGTGATTTCTAAACTTGAGCTATTTATGAGATATTGATTTTGAAAGATTTTTGGCTAATATGTCATGATTTCTATTATTTGTGTTTGGACTTGTATGGGAAAGTTGTGCTATTTTAAAGGATTAATAGTCGTTATGGATCCTAACGAAATAAATGTTATGTCAGTTCAGAGGACGATTGACCTCCGAGGGATAATATTCCCTAGTGAAACAAATGTAGTGTCAGTTGATTGACCTCTGAGGAACGATGTTTCCTGGTAAAATATTTTGAGAAATGGGATCCTACTTATGGCTCTCTCATTCTATTCTTTTTGGTTTGCCCCTGAGCTAGCATGTGCTTACTTTCTAATTTGCTCTCTATTGGCGAAATAATGAGATTTCTACGAATTTTAGCCTTGAATGATCTAACATAATTTTGAAAAAAACTACTTGAAATTTATTAAATTTTCATCATTGACGAT
>JACEIK010000863.1:149783-191399 GCA_018107945.1 Datura stramonium
ATTTATTAATATTAATATTATTATCATGGTTATTTTTATTATATGAATTCTTTCTCTAAGACATTTACTCAGTTTTCAATACTCAGGCATACCATCTTTATTTTTGATAGTCTGTCAGGTAACGAGGAAGAATAAGTTCCAGCTTTACGAGATGCTTAGGAGGGACTTACTATTCATCAGACTTTTAGTGGAGCCCATATTCTTGTTCATGGATTTCATTGACTATTTTACTTACTTTATTAGATTTTCGAGCTGCTTCTCGAGTTAGTTATTGATACGACCCAAATGGGCCGGTCGTGCGAGCACCTACACCTACTCTAGCTCGATAGGAGAACACCTTTTTGAACAACATATAAAATATTGAAAAATTCTCATTAAATTACATAAATAAAAAATGTTTAAATTTACATTAAAATCCCTCCAACAACCATGACTCTCCGAAGATCTAGTCTAAATAGGTACAAGAGCTCTACTAGAAAAACTAACAAAATTAAAATGGCATAGCTTCACCTACAGAGAAAACGTGGAAGTTGATGCTGAGTATCGCCACACCAACCACGAAACTTCAAATCACCTACCACAACCTACACCTAAGAAAAAGGTGAATAAAGGTAGTACCACACGTACTGGTAGATATTATCCGGTGACTAGGATTAGTTCATGAAATAGTATATGATTAACATGAAATTGATTAACCCTTACTATCCACAACAGTAATATACACTTTGGCTATGTGCAGTACGTGATTAATTTGACAATTAAGTACACATTTAAACACAAACACACAAAACCAGTTCCACATTTAATTTATCAACTTCCCAATTCCTACATTGATACCGTCGTCTAGCTACAACAGTGACTTGGACGCTAGCACGATCCCATAGTGGTGAAAACCCGCCCACTCCAGCATAACATACTTAACCAGTATTTCGATATCACTAGTACTTTATGTTTCAACACCGTTTATAAGACTAAGATCCCTTACCCACTGCCTGTTTCAATTTCCATTACTAAGTCCACTCTCGTTACTCCCGATTCATCCACTCACTCAATGATATTATATTGACGTCGGTTATCTCTTATTTAGCCATCTTTAACCATTAATAATCCATATTATCTTTTATAATGTTTAGCTCTATACCTATTAATGGAACAACTCCCATAGTCAGGACCAACCCAACACAAAACATGATCGACATGAATTCCCATCACAAAATCAACGTAGCTCGATTAATTTAGATTCAGACAAATCCAGAAATCAACCACGGAGCATATGTAACCAGATTAGCATACATTTATCAACAACCATCAAGCAACACAAATAATTCATCAATTATAAAACAATCAATCATACCAATGGTGTTATGTCCACACTACGGATACAAATATATCCCTATATTTGCACCTTCTTGATCTCACTCTATACACATCTGCACCATATTCAAATCATCTGGTATCATACCAGTATCTTATTGATATATCTTGTATACTTCTATATCTTTCACATTATGTTTGAATTATGTCGGTATATCACATATCACATTTGTATATATGTGCATCTGTCACACATTTGTATATCTGTATACACATGCCAGAGGGTCTTATTTACGCCCTTTTAGTCATGAATTGCAGGGGACTCTAGAAATTCATGTACTATACCAGCGTAGTACCCGCTCCCACTTATCTGCTCTTCCGATTGCTCCCCTCATACACGAGTCACTCATATCACAACTGCTTGTCCGGATGCTCACCTCGGGCATGAGTAACTCATATCTAAGTACTTATACACATACTCAGTCACACTCAACCACTTGTTTGGATGCTTACCTCAGACACGAGCCTCTCATCTCAGGGTAAGAATGTCTTATCCACCCGTCATCAACACATTTCATCATGCTCTCAATTAATCATCACATAGAATGGATCACCAATACACATCAATTATCACAATTTCACTTGCCGTTCAAGAATAATATTAAAAATTTAATCAATTTAGAATTTATTCAAAAAACATGATTAAATCACTATAATGTTTATCATAATCATTGTTTGAAGACCATCCAAATGTATTAATCAAATAATCGACACACCCAAGACATTAGTCACAATCCCGTTCCTCACGATTTTGAATTACTGTTAAGTAAAAGTATGGGAAATTAGATATACATCCATAGACACACAAGGGTATTAAAATACTTATGCTCATATGTATGTATTCCTGCATTATAGTCTACTTTCCATTATTATCGGTTCATCCTTATGAAATTCGATATTTTGGGAAAATATTTATTATGAAAATCTCATCTATCAAGTCACTCCTAGTTCAGGATACAACTGCTTGCAGTAAACTCTCCGTATCTGTCGTAGTTATTAACTCTTACCAATTTTATGATCACACGATATTCAAGTTCTTCCAATTTTGATCTTGACTCAACAATTCTAACAAAATTCCATGTTAATACCCATCTTTATACTTACAATGATCAACAACATACAATTAGGAATACCCCATCCAGATAACCATTAAGAATAACTGTTAGAAATAACCGTCTAGAACATGCAATCAATAATCTAGCATCAAGATTCTATCTATTCTTATTAATTACGACATGTTATTTATCACTTATTTCTTTTTTACTTGTTACACCCCGTAAGTTTTTATCATTTAACGGATGTGTGCGTACAGATGCTGAGAGTTTCAGAGTATGCCGCATGCGAGGAAGGGCCCTGGGGATGAATATACGAGCATGGCATCGAGTAAGCAGGAGGCGGAGGCGGAGGCCAGGTGCCTTGGGCGCCACGCCAGCCAGCCTGACGCTATGGTCGGCGCGTCGCGCCCCTTGGCCTGGTGCTACGGCCAGCGCGATGGGCGGCGAGCTGCGCCCCTACCACCGACCCCCACTGGTATATATATGTGACATTTGAAGTTGAAAACATTATAAAAGTTTCCTTAAACTCATAATTCGGCCCTACAACGTTTTCTGTCTACTTTTCTTCTGTGTTTTGCTGATTTACACTGCTAAACTCTGTCCAAATGCAAATTCACCTTGGATAACAAGTTCTAGGCCTATGAGAAGCATCCCTGTGGAGTTATTTCTTAAAAATTTGCTCGGAGTACCGTAACTCTGTCGAGTAAGAGTTGTTAAAATTACTCCAAATTTAATCCTAAGCGGCCACAGGCAACATGTAAGCATTTCTCCCTTCTGAATTCTCAAGGAATTGTGGGATTTCAGTTGAGTTAAATAGAGTTGAGTTATAGTTAACATTGTTATTTTCTGAATTTAGTATTGAAGTGAATGGAAGTGCTGGCTCCAAGTTGGGAACTGTTCGGGTAAACAAAATTCAACACTCGAGATATGTTAAGGCTTATTCCTTCGGCAAGTTATCCTTGTCATATAATGATACGACTTATGATTTTGAACATAGATTACAATCCCATGTGTTGTATTAGCTGCTGCTCGTAGATAATGCTTATATATGTTGTGGTTAGCTGTTAGAAAATGTATTGACAATAGATTATAGTATCCCTCGTGGGGAAAGAGAAGATTAGGTGTTACATACTAGAAGCATTATAGTAAGCCTTTTGTCCTTCTATTCACTGTGTAGTAGGATTCTGATAGGTTGCTGCCATGCCAAGGCCTTAGAAACTTAGGGTTAGCTGTTGGGCCTATTTATATAAATCGGACAGCAAAGGGCATAGACAGGTGATATAACTTGCAGTTTGACGCCTGGATAGATGGTGAAACTCGCCCAGAGGCCGTTGGCGTACCTTGGCGCCTCCAGGGATAGAATTTGAATACAATAGTCCTACCCTAGAGTTAGTAGCACCAAGGTTGCCGGTGGAAAAGGTGACAACCTATTATATAGTTAACCATTGCTAGTAATTATTAGCTGCAATCGACTTAGTTCCACACATACGGGTCGTCTAGGAGGTCACTCTAGTCATACGAGTCAAATAGACTAGTGGATACCCTAAGAAAGGGATTTCATCAATAATGAAATGCAGGCCCAACGCCCCAGCCTGCTCTTATAGATACTTAGATACAGGTTACTGCATATGGCTACGACCAAGTAAACCTACCTACGAGGTTAGGAATCGCCTAGAGAAGATATACAAAATCTTAACAGACCAAGTTAGTGTCCAAGGGACTAGAACTATAGTAGTGCAGTATTACCTTCAGGCTAGGAACTATAACAAACCTCCTGGGGAAGGTTAGGGGCTGACTACTCAGGAGCATGTTCGATTAAGTGGCAGCCCTACAGTTGTCCTAAGTAAAGCAATTAGACATTTGACCATTCGCGACATTGCGATTCACTTATAAGCTACCACTATCCTAGCATGACATTCAGAGTATCGTTAGGACATTCTAGATGTCACCCTATTTGGTCCGAACCGTTAGAGATTATGATCACTATCAGGATCCTTTGATTAGATATAGGCACATGGTGTGTGCCTTTTAGCAGCTATACAAACTATCCTAGGGGCGAGTAGCGGTCGCATTAGGCCTTTAGAGCCAGATATGCCTTTTGAGTGGCTAGTTTGAGATCAGAGTGTAGAATATTGGTTGGGATTAACCTCACCTATGATAGCCTTCCATTGACCAACTTCAGGATTCCTAACCGTGTCATCGCCTATGGGGCTATTGATCGCTCAGAGGAGCCATATGATAATGTTATCGCCTACGGGNTCCTTGAGCCTCCGGTCTCTCAAATCATCATTGACCAACTTCAGGATTCCTAACCGTGTCATCGCCTATGGGGCTATTGATCGCTCAGAGGAGCCATATGATAATGTTATCGCCTACGGGACTATTGATCGCTCCAAGGAGCTATATGTTGTCCCAAGGGACTATGTTGAGGCCCAATAGCCATATAATAGTCCATTCCATGGTTGGAATTTTATATTCATGCCGTATCGGCATCACTGACCCTCGTCAAGCCTGGTGCCCAGGGTGCAGTTATAGGAGCCTACTAGGCTCAAACATAGTTACAGAAGTCCAATGGGCTTAGATGCGGACCCAGAAGCCAGGTAGGTTGTCTATAGAACCAGTAGAATTATAGGAAGCTAGAAAGGGGTATATAGGTTGAAGTGTACTTTCCAGGGCTTATGGGGGCCCCAGTGGGTTATTTCTGTGTTGCTTGTACCTTCCAGGCTTATGGGGGTCAGGTTAGGTTCTTGTTTGTATTCTTGCCTGCTAATAATAGCTTATGAATATGTAATTGTACAGTCTTGGCTCATATATTTGTAGTTTTTTACTAGATGCAGGTTATGAATAAGCAAGCTTACAGGTTAACTTCTGCCCCTTCTTTTCTTCACTTTTAGTTCTTTATCAGCATTTATTCAGCTTCCCATGTCTGTCTTACATATTCGGTACATATTGTACTGACGCCCAACTATGGGGCACTGCCTACTTTCCTGTAGGTTTAGATAAACAGAGTTCAGGACCTCTATTAGCAGCTATTCAGGGTCAGTAGTTCGGCCAACTCCTTTCATTCGGAGTTGCCAGGTTGTAGAGATTACCGTCTTTTATTTGAATAACATTTGGGTAGGCCGGGGCCTTGTCTCGACCAATATTTTTCAGTCTTAGAGGCTTGCAGACTATAGTCTTCAGTTAGTTGGTTGTTTTTGATCGTGTGGGGCCCATGTATTCCTATTTTACGTGTTGGCCGTGTGGGGCCCAATATAGATGCTTGTTTTTATTCCTGTTGTAACTAGACAACATGGTGGTCTTGTCGGCCCACATAGAATCTCTTTTAGTTCTGTATTGGCTGGTTAGCTGGTTTCTTTTATAGGTGGCTATGTGGCCTTGTCGGCCTGAGGCTGTATTTACAACCGAGATATAGCTCTTCATTTTCTTGAAATGAGTTACAGATGTGCACCAGAAGTGCACAGGCCCCGTCAGGTTAGTTCAGATCTCAGTATCGCACTAGGTGCCAATCATGCCTCCCAAGGTGGGGAATGACATTACTCATCAATAGNGGAATGACATTACTCATCAATAGAATATTAATCATACACACATATACAAGTTACTAATCAAAAGAGACGAAGTTTCTTTCTTCATCAAGTCTAATGTTTCTTGAAGAAACTCATCAGGAAGGATGGTGGAATCTTGTCCTTCTCTAGCCACCCTATTCTTTTTTTCGCTAGAATAACCAAAATTTATTTCCAGGGCATTTTTAATGGCTAGTCCTTGTCACAATAAGATATGGATTTTAGAAATGGGAAAAACACGGAGTTTTGGTCCGTGTCTTCCACTGCAGCAATGCATGCTCCATTGTAGCGGTCCCGCCATGGTGACAAAGTGTCCACTGTAGCGATTCTGTCACCTAGCCTCTAAAAGTGTTTAACTCAGCCCTTTTTAAATCATTAAGAAACCAATTTTATTATTCAAGGATTATTAATTTTAGATCCTCAAAATTTTAAAATTTTACGCCAATGTCGTTAAGACCTTTTAACGACGGGATGGGTCGTAACATCAAATACCAATTAAACAACTGTTCGTCACCGATCAGCTTCACGTGACATGCAGGGATTTTCTATTGCACTGCGGTTAACTCTACATGTGGTCATAGTCTCGATGACTCTAACAGTACTATGGTCTTACCGTTATTGCTCCCTAATATTTAGATAGGTATCCCACTAGATCCCTATTTCAAGATCTTAAGATGCAAAGAGGTGTATTACACGGCGAACAAATTTTGTTACCCCGTCCCAAATTTTGCAATTGGAAGGATATTCTGCATACGCAACTTTTACCCATCATCTCTAGTGTGTATTGACCCATTTAATCTTGGGTCTCCCATAACTCTTAATCAGAACTCCTATTCACATACTCCTTGCCTATGCAGCCTCTATGTCGTCACTGACTCTTATAGAAACCTCCCTTAACTGGGACTTGGAATATGGTGGACCCACTAAGGAATTTGAAACATCACTAGCATAGACCTATCTGCTGTAGCATTGCATCTTCCACCGACTGGGAACCAATCTGCTGTAGTGGAACCAAATCAGCTTAAGTTTCAGAACAAATGATTTTTGGTTCATTCTTACATTTTCACTCTAAATTTCTGGCAAATCCTCTATACTTTCTCTGCGATTTCACTCTATTTCTTAGGTAATTCTTGTCCCCACCACTTTACTTATTTACTTACTCTTCATATGATGCAATTTTCACACCTATATGCAAGGGTTTTGAGTCGATAATGGGGTGGTGAGGGTAGGTTTTCTCTTTGAACTAATGGGGTATATTCTCGAAGCATGCTACTAGTATTG
Source organism: Datura stramonium (assembly GCA_018107945.1). Lineage (NCBI taxonomy): Eukaryota > Viridiplantae > Streptophyta > Magnoliopsida > Solanales > Solanaceae > Datura > Datura stramonium. Next base: position 157,060 of record JACEIK010000863.1, read on the forward strand.
ATGTTCTCAAGTCTTTTATATTATTCTTTGCATGCTACTGATTATTTTCATGGGGGTTTTGCACTAGGGATGGTGGGGTTTGGTTAGGGTGGTGGTCTGAAATTGCTTGAGCCCCTAAGACTTGAAGGAGAGGGCTTTTGGGTCAAATAACTAGTTGTGGAGCTTGGGGTATCCAACCCCTGCTTGATCTGTACTTATTTCAAGGAAAACAACGGATAAAATTTTGGTCCGCAATTGTTGGGGTCGAAGCTTTGCTGGGGAAGATGATTTTCGCTGCGATGGGTCCTATACCGTTGTAGTGGACCCATCGTAATGGTTCATGTCCGCTGTAGCGGACTCACTATAGTGGATCCCTTCCTGCTGCAACGGTCGCTTCTTAGGCAGAATACTATTGTGCCCCTATTTCCCTTTCCTTGAGTATTCATCTAACACTTTATTTTTCCACATGACTTTACCATATCTGAGAGCAGCCACAGTTCTAGCTATATTAGGTTGGTGAATGACCAATGCCAATTCCGGCATAATGAATAGGTGGCCAAGGGCTTGGTGCATTAGAGGGGTTTTATCATGCAGGATGTGGCGAAAAAGGTTCTCGAGTTTTATGCCAGGCTCCAAGAGATGGGATAGGGCCCACTAGTCGAGGAGCCTTGCAAGTCTAATGGGAATTGGGTGAGGTAATTCTACGCCAACCTTCCCACCATGAACTGATCCCTTCCCGACCTAGTGGCTTATGTCTAGGGAGTGCAAATTAGTATCAGCACCTCCTCCATTAATGAAGCATTGGGTCTACCAAACCCTTCTAAGGCCTCCCTGAAGGCTAGGGATGTGGAAGGTAATGGGCGGTGGCTCGTAGACACCCTGGTAGTGGAGAAGCATAGAGCCTTGTCTTACTGGGGTATTATGCGCACCGATATTAGGGGAACTCACTTTAATACTAAGGCTCGAAGGTGGCTGAACTTGGTGTCTCGACGGATTCATCCATCCACCAATGTCACTGATGTAACCTACCATCAGGCATTAGTAGTAGCATGTATCCTAGATCAGGTGCCAGTTAATATAGGGGCATAGGTGGTGGAGGGTGGAGGTACTTTGTTGCAAAGAGGGGGACTAGCTTGCCCTTCCCCTCTCTCATCACCCTACTTTGTAAGAGGACTTGGGTGCATAGGCAGGATAGGGATGTTATGGTGGCACGTGCCCTGTGACCTTATGAGGGTGAAAGGTGCACAAGGGAGGGACATAAAGAAAAGGAGGGCAAACTTGAATGATGAGGGTAGTGAGGATTGAAGGCCTAGTAGGGCCGGCCCACCTAGGCCTGCCGATCCATTTGAGCGGATCGAGATAGAGATGGCTGCTACAAAAGAGCTACTAAGAGGGTTTCCCAGACCTTCCCTAAGTGATTGACCATCCAGCAAAGCTGCTGGGGATCCTGAGAGGGTGCAGGGGGCGATTTCCTTACTGGCTTAGGCCCATGTGGAGCTTCGAGAAGACCTGGAGAGAGAATAGGAAGCGGTGCTCCTAGGACAAGCTCTTCATTTGAATGTGAAAGGGAATTAAGAAGATCCTGAAGACCCTCTCCCTTAGCTCCAAAATGCCTCAGGTAGCCAAGGAAGACATCTCAAAGTTCTCTTTCCTTAGTGGTTTCGAGGATGAGGAGGCTGATAAGCTTAGTGATGGCAGAGACGAGGCCTCTAGTTAGGCATAGCTAGGATGTACCTCCCATCCCTATTTCCCTCAATCAATTTGGTTTGTTGCCCCCGTTTGGGGATTTTAAGATAATTTCACTTTTCTTTTTATTTGTTTTTGCATAACTCTAATTATTTCCTATTTTGATGTACGAGTTCCATTTAACATTCAAATGACTTTGTCCTTGTTCCTATCCCTATTATCATCATCACTAGTAGTTCTCATATATACATATAAACTTATTTCGTGGTTTTAGAAGAATCTGAAAAATTTTCCAAAATAGGGGATTGGGTTTTGCCTAGCAGCCATGTTGCAGCGGTCTTGCTATGGTGGTCTATTTCTCGCAGTAGCAAGTCTGCAATAATGAGACCCATCTTGCTGCAGCAAGAACTCGCTAAGCAGAATGCTGTGTCCAGACCGCTGGTCTCCCAAACACCACCGCTACTTGTTCACTATTTATTACACCTACCACTATCATATCATACTGCACAAGAATCTATACTATCAAATACCAATTAGAATCTCATAAATACCAATTGAGCCCGTCGAGATACCAATTGGAATTATTTAGATACCAATTGGACTTAACCCAGATGAATAACATACTCAAACCACACAATAATAGAGAAATAAAGTGAAAACTTCCTAGATGTCTTGCAGCCTCCTGTAGATTATATATGGATGTCTACACACCAATATGTGGAACTCTACTTGACATTGCTATTGTACTTGTGAGACTGGTAAACGAGATGATCTGATACCAACTTGACACGACCCAAATGGGTGGGTCATGCGGGCACCTACATCAACTCTAGCTCAATAGGAGAACCCCTTTTTGAACAATATATAGAATATCCAAATTTATCATTAAATTACATAAATCAACAATATTGAAATTTACAACAAAATCCCTCCAAAAACCTTGACTCTCCCAAGATCTAGTCTAGAAAGGTATAAGAGCTAAACTTGGAAAACTGACAAAATTAAAATGATACAGCTTTGCCTGTAGAGAAAATGCAGAAATTGATGCTGAGTATCGCTAGCCAACCATGAAATCAAAAATCACCTACCACAACTTAAACCTAAAAAAAGGTGCAACAAGGTAGTATAAGTACAACATATGTATTGGTAGGCATCATTGGACGACTAGGATTAGTTCACACAATAGTATATAATTAACATAAAATTGATTAACCCTTACTATCCACAACAGTAAAATACACTTAGGCTATGTCTAGTACCTGATTAATTCATCAATTAAGCACAAAATTAAACACCTATACATATATATACACACACACACACTACAAATTCCACACAATTTATCAACTTCCCAATTCCTACACTGGTACCGTCATCTTCCTGCAGTGGTGACTTGACCGTTACCATGATCTCGTAGTTGTGGAAACCCGCCCGCTGTAGCATAACCTACTTAACCAGTAGCTCGATATAATTGGTACTTTTCTATTTCAACACCCCTTTTAAGACTAAGATTCCCTTACTCATTACTTGTTTCAATTTCCATTACTAAGTCCATTCTCATTATTCCCGATTCATCCACTTACTCAATGATATTATACTTACACTGAAATCTTTTATTTAGCCATTGTTAATCATCAATAATCCATATTATCTTTTACAATATTCATCTCTATACCTATTAATGGAATAACTTCCATAGTCAGGACCAACCCAACATGAAACGTTATCGACATAAATACCCATCAGAAAATCAACTTAGCTCGATTAATTTAGACTCAGCCAAATCAAGAAATAAACCACAGAGCATGTGTAACCACATTAACATACATTTATCAACAACCATCAAGCAACACAAGTAAATCATCAATTATAAAACAATCAATCCTACCAGTGGATTCATTTCCATGATCAATCCCAAATTACACCTCGCAATGAAATATAAAATGATCGCTGTCAAATATAATAACCCAATGATAATGCTCAAATTCACACCTCCTGCTGAAGTATGAAGCATATGTTGTTAATAAAGAACCCAACTAGAGGTTGGGGTCGATCCTACAGAGAATACGAAAGGATATAGAATAATGCTAGTATATAAGCTTTTGAGTCAATTATTTCCTAAGAAGGGGAATTTTTAAAATTAATAAGTAATTATGTCGAGCAATTGATTGTTTTTCAAAATTAATGTAACTAACTAGGGTATGTGCTCCCCATGGATTCATAACTACTTCGGGTTTTACACTTGTAATCTATCCCAACACTTTACTTGTAGAACTGATAATTAAGGTTCATCCAAACGACTAGTTCGTCCTTATTGGATGACTATACTAAATCACCAGGTCAGATCTCATGAGCGATTTCAATTTAACTGTTATCAATTAGTTCCAAATTTAACTATCCTGTAACCACAACTCAAGTTAATACAATGATCATAAAAATTAAGGTTTTGTTGTAATTCTCTTTTCCTAATCTCTATCTATCTAGGCTCAAGCAAGTAAAGAATTCAGGTATGTCCTAACATTGCGAACCATTAAGAAAACGTTTAAGCATGAAGAGAATACAATACAAGCTTTTAGTATTAGTTCAGAATCACGTCGTGCAAACCATAGTTGTGGTAGTTTTAGCCTATCATGTTTATAAGTAAATTAATAAAATTCATAGACAAAATCATAAATTAATACAAAATTAAAAAAACAAAAAAAACATTTGAGATAGTCAGTTATATGAAATTGGAAATTAAATTATGATTGAAATAAATTAAAAATATTAAAAAAATCATAAATTAATACTTACAATGATGCTAGGAAGAAATTCATTTGATTATTGCAAAAATAAGGAAGAACAGCTCAACAATATGTATCTCAAAGTATGTCTTCTAAAACGTCTCAAAAATTGTTCTAAGACTTCTAAAAAAATTGATCTAAAAACTTGTTGTAAAAACTTCCTTCCAACTTGGCTATTACATAAAAATAAAAGCGTATTTATAGTAGTAGATTTATTCTTTTCTTGTTCCTTGATGAATTTGACTTGGGACTTGTAGCTCCTTTTCCTAGTTAAAGTGGAATTTGAGTCAATTGGTCGTTTGAACATGTCTAGTGCGTCACCCATGACAACGCGCCCATCCAATGCCCGCATCTCAAGCTTCATCGCGTAGGAGTAAGGGCGCCTCGTGCATGGCATTGCACCAATCTTGGGCCACGTCGCGCCTCTGGTAGCGCTGCAAGGCCAGTGCCTCACGCATCTGGTCACACAACAGTTTTGTGTAGGGCTATATGCTTTGATCTTTGCATTATTCATTCCAACTTCCTCATTTTCATTCCATAAGCCTCAAATACACCCAAATCCATCATTCTTAGCCCTAAAAACATCTCATCATGTGTGTTAGACTTTTTTCACAAATATATAACATACACACATGCAAGAACACATAATTTGTTCTAAAAACATAGTAAAGTATGAGAAAAATATGGCTAAGAAGTGCGTAAATACGCCCTTCATCAACACCCCACACTTAAACTATTGTTCGTCCTTGAACAGTCTACTATTTTGCTTCTAACATTTAGGCACAAAATTCATCCTATCAATAGGTCTACTTGCACTTAGGATCATGAGACAAATCAATAAAGCTCCATGAATTCACTCACATGCATATAGGATCAACATTAAAATGTCAAAATTCAAAATCACTTATCTTTTGAGAACTAACTCATCAAAACATATTTTGGGTCAACATGAATCATATGTAATTTAGCAATTAAGATACACTAAATTCTTACCATTGTTCCCCTCACAATTTTTAAGAGATACCCTTTCTTACACAAGATATAAGACAATATCAACTTGGGTATGAATATAACAAAATATGCTCACTCTCCCAAAGAACTCAACATATATGCAAAAGACGACCCATAGGCTTTCCCTTAGTGTAATACTCCGAAAATATAGAATGTTGAATCTAGGATCAATTAGGACTTGAATTTAGATGTAATGTATGCTAAAGGGACTGGTAGGGACTATTTGACCAAGATAGTGACTAACCTCCCTAAACACTTTAATACTTCACAATACTTTGATTTTAGCACTTTCTTCAATTTCCAATTTTTTCTCCTTATACCTCCTTTTATTTTTCATTTTTTCAACTTAGGTGATTAGTGGAGATTTTTCTTTTAACATTGAGCTCATTCAAACATTTTTTTCATCATCATTTTTTTCAAAGCTCTTTTTTTTTTGTTTTTCCACTGACAATCACCCTCCTTGTTTAGCAAATTTTCACCCTTTTCTTTTCTTCTAATTCACCACACTTTTTATCTTTTCCCTTCACTTCTCCACTTATGCTCCTTTCATGCAAAATTTTTCATTAAAGTGCCCTAGGAGTCATTTGGATCAAATTCAAGTCAATAGAATAAAACGGGATTAAGCTTGTAACATGGCTATCAAAAGAATAAGCTAAGGCTCAACATTGCTAACTAGGATAATTACAATTAAGGTAGGTAAAATAGGATAAAACTAAGGCTACCAAAGAAATGCCTATATCACTTCCTAAATCCATCATTCTTATTTCGCTTTGCACACACACTGGGCAAGTTTTAGATATCAATTTACAAGCATGGAGTATATAAAAAAAATTCCTCACACATTGGCACAAAATGGTTTAACAATGGAAATCAAGAACACATAAACACATATATTCATATTTAATGCATAACATAATTAAGCCCATTTTTTTTCTTTTCAAGCACATGAGTTAAGTTCCCAAAAGACTAAGTGTTTCTACCTTTTTCATGCATTTTTGAGTGAATTTTTATAAAGTCCCAATGATACCTAAAGTGAAGCACCTAGCATTCATAGGATTCAAGTTCTTGTTCTCCCTAATGACTAATTTACCCTTAAGACGATCGTCATTCATCCATCATTGGGTAAAGTCATGACTCAATGACTAAAAATAAAGAAAAATCTAGACTCTGTAATCGGTTCTAAGGGACTATCCACCGAAAAGTACCAAAATTAAAAACCAGAGGAACCCATAATAAAATAAAGCTAAAAAATACTACAAACCAACAAGCATGCATGATAAGTCATAAATCCCAAAAAAATAGGCCTACCATGTACAAGTTTAGTAATTAAGGAATGCATGGTAATATGAAGTTCACTTCTCCCACCCCACACTTAATTAGTAACACTGTCCCCAGTGCTAAAGAAAATAAACATAAAGTAAAAGAGTGAAAGAAGAACTCTCTGGATCTCTACTCCTCATCATTTGTAGGGGCAAGAGCAGCTTCCCCCATCTTAGAATCCTTTTCATCATCATCACTAGACTCTATGTCCGAGTCTACTCTTTCCATCTCATATTCTGTGGCCATATCATCATCAAGAGGCTCCTCATATCCAGGCCAAAATCAGCAAAGGGCTCGCGAGTGCTTGCTCAGAGGGTAGTCTATGTTAAGCTACTGTAGCTGCTTCTTAGTCACACCATTCATCCTCAACTAGAGCATTTGCATACCGTACAAGTGGCTCAACATGTTGTCAATTCACGCATTATGTTCATTGACAGTAAGGACTGGGCCCTTTATACCCTCGAGTTCCTTTATTTTTGTCATATCAACCGCTCTAGGATCATAAGCATGTTTATAGTCCGCTTCCTCCTTCTCAATGTCGTGCCCCCGCAGAAATCGGGTCAAGAGACCCAAAAATCCGAAGTTTTGACCCTTTTTTTATCCTTTCTCTTTTCAACACATTTTTAATGAGCACCCCCACATTAATTGGTATTCCAGTCATTAGCACATATACAAGAAGCACTTTTTCTCTCATCGCATGGGTTACATGTTTTCCGGGCACTAAATAAGCACATACTATTTTTAACCAAACTCGTGCCTCTATACTTAAGTGAGCATATGAAAGTGAAATATGATACCCAAATTATTGGTGGCGAGTCCATTGTGTAACAGAGTTAGGGACACAATAGAGTATGTCTAATATTCCTATAGGGAGGTTTCTTCACCATATCAACAAAGGGTTGTGGGTCAACATTAGGTGTCCAAAGTAATCTATTCAAAGCCATAGGTGCAAACTCAATAATTTGACCCCTAATTTTAACTTGGTTCGACATTTCCTTTAGCATCCAATTTGCAAGGAATTCCCTCACCATATTCAAATTACAATCACCCAGTGCATCAAACACAAAATCAATACCAAGAGTGAGTATTCTATCTACCATGTAAGGGAAAACTAGTGACAAGCAATTTCTATCAATAAACATATCATGGAAGTATTTAGATTCCTTATGTTCCTTGAACCATTTTTTACCTTCTTTCTCCGTGACCCAACGGAGACCATATCGCCTCAATGGTGGTGGTGCCATCCTCACATCTTCATGCTCCTCTCCACTAGGTCTCTTTGCTCTTTTTGACCCATGGCTTGAAGAAGCCACTCCATCCCTTTGTTATTTTTGTGCCATTTGTGGAGGTTTCACAAGAAAAATGATATACTTTGTGCTTTGGGTGAAAATTCTTTGGAAGATTTTGATGAATAGATGAAGTTTTAAGAGAGTTTGCTTGGGAATTTTGAGGGTTACGGTGCAACTTCCTTGAATTTAAGAATTTTTTTTAGGTATAGGCCTTTAAAATGCTCCTTAAAGATGGAAATTCCATTTTTGCCCTTACAAATTTTCTCTTGTACACTTGCTCTGCGTCACGGTGTTAAAAGCGCCAGAACATCTACGCATCGCGACGCTGAAAGTGCCAGAACTGCTGCACGTCGCGTGCCTGGATGCGCCACATGTGTGTTCATCGTGCCTGCTGCTGCTGTGCCTCTCCTATGCGTCGTGCCAGGCCATGCGACACTTGTGCCTACGCCTCACACCGGGCCTTGTGCTGCTTGGACTGCGCGATGCCATCTATGCTCGTCCAGCAATTTTGCACCCCGTTTTCACTGTTTAAGCTCAATTTTTGTTGAAAGTCATGACCTATCACCTGTACACTTGAACAAACACATAAAAATGAAAATTTTATCTTGGGTTTCCTCCTAAGTAGCGCCTAATTTAACGTCCCGACATGACACAGGTATCTTGATTACTCAGACTTAATCAAGATACCTATTGAGACGTGGTCACATATTGACCGCTTGTTTCACTATTCCACCTTGTGACATGTCACAAAATAAAAGAAAAAAATAAAAATAGGAAATAAAAACTAAAAGTTAAACACAGGCAATTAATCTAATCCTAAACCATATTTCCCGGCAATGGCGCCATCTTTTGATAATGCTCAAACTCACACCTCCTGCTGAAGTATGAAGGAGACGTTGTCAATAAAGAACCCAACTAGAGGTTGGAGTCGATCCCGCAGAGAATACGGAAGGATATAGAAGAAAACTAGTATCTAAGCTTTTGAGTCAATAATTTCCTAAGAGGGGGGATTTGTAAAATCAATAAGTAATTGTGTGATTGTTGTTTCCAAATTAATGCAACTAACTAGGTTATGTGTTCCCCATGGATTCATAACTACTTCGGGTTTTACACTTGTAATCTATCCCAATACTTTACTTGTAGAACTGATAACTAAGGTTCATCCAAACGACTTGTTCGTCCTTATTGGATGACTATACTAAATCACCAGGTCAGGTCGCATGAGCGATTTCAATTTAACTGTTATCAATTAGTTTCAAATTTAACTATCCTGTAACCACAACTCAAGTTAATACAATGATCATAAAAATTAAGGTTTTGTTGTAATTCTCCTTTCCTAATCTCTATCTAGCTAGGCTCAAGCAAGTAAAGAATTCAGGTATTTCCTAACATTGCGAACCATTAAGAAAACGTTTAAGCATGAAGAGAATACAATACAAGCGTTTAGTATTAGTTTAGAATCACGTCGTGCAAACCCTAGTTTGTTAATTCACCATGGTTCCCACAACCCTAGTTGTGGTAGATTTAGCCTATCAGGTTTATAAGTAAATTAATAGCATTCATAGACAAAATCATAAATTAATACTTACAACGATGCTAGGAAGAAGCTCACTTGATTATTTCAACAATAAGGAAGAACAACTCAACAATATGTATATCAAAGTATGTCTTCTAAAATGTCTCAAAAATTGTTCTAAGACTTCTAAAAAAAATTATTCTAAAAACTTGTTGTAAAACTTTCGTCCAACTTGGCTATTACATTAAAGTAAAAGGGTATTTATAATAGTAGATTTATGTTTTTCTTGTTCCTTGACGAATTTGACTTGGGGCTTGTAGCTCCTTTTCCTAGTTGAAGTGGGATTTGAGTCAATCGGTCGTTCGAACATTCTATCGCATCGCCCATGCCAATGCGCCCATCCAATGCTCGCGTTGCAGGCTTCATCGGACAGGAGGAAGGGTGCCTCGCGCATGGAATTATGCCAATCTTGGGCGTCGCTCCTCTGGTAGCGCTGCAAGGCCAGTGCCTCACGCATCTGGTCATGAAACAGTGTTGTGTAGTATTATATGCTTTGATCTTTGCATTATTCATTCCAACTTCCTCATCTTCTTTCCATAAGCCTCAAATACACCCAAATCCATGCAAACACACATAATTTGTTCTCAAACATAGTAAAGTACGGACAAAATATGGCTAAGAAGTGCGTAAATACGCCCTTCATCACCCAATTAGGTTGGGGTTGATTCCACAGGGAATAGAGAAGAAATAATATGTTAATGATGAGTAAATCAATCGACAGTCAATAAATCTGAAGGGGACTGCAAATAAAAAAAATTATTTTAAAAAGTGATTAAGTTGTTATCAAATTAATGAGATGAAACTAGAATTGTGTTCCCCATGATTTCATAACGTAGTAGGTTTAATTTATTAGTAATCTCTCCTGGTGAATTTTGTGTAGGACTGACGATTAAGTTTATCTAAAGTCTCTCGACCTACATTAATAAATTTCACCTAAATCCTCTCGGACTTTAGGTATGTATATTTTGCCCTTGCCATAAGTCTTGGATTAACTATCCTCCGTTAGAGCTCACGTTAATTAGATGAGGGTTGGTAGTCTCAAATTTTCATTGTTATTCTCTTGTCCTAACTTTAACCTCTTTGGTCAAGCAAGTTGATGATACAAACACGTTTCAATGTTTGCAATTGCTAAAACTCATTAAAACGAAGAGAATAACAATCCACCCAATTCACCATTCAAGAATCACTATTTTATTTTGCCTACTCCCATTTATCCATCATGGTTCCCACAACCCTAGCTCAAGAGATTTAGCTGCTCATGTTTGAAGAAACAATAACATAAGAACTATAAGAGTTCAGAATTAAATACTTACAATAATATGAAATTGTTTGACAAATCTCAAAGCTAATTAGAATCACAAGAACTTGATGTTTTCCTCCAACAATAGTGTGGAATAATGTTTTTCACACTTACAACAGTTATGATCCAAGAATAAGTGGTGAATTCAAGTTTCTAACAAGATTCATAATATTCGACAAATTCGACAAAATTTGACACCTAAAACGTCCTATGAAGGGGTATATATAGTAGTAAAATTAATCTGCATCTATTCCTACTTGGACTGGGATTGGACTTTAGAGCTTCTGTTCCTACCTGAACTAGGATTGCGTTTTGGTTGCCTGGGACTGCCTTGCGCGTCGCACCTCTTGGTGCACTAGTAGGCCACTGCGTCGCATCTCTGGTTATGCTTGTGTGCATGTGCGTCGCACTGTCATGACTGTGTGATTCCAACCTTCTTCAACATTATTTTTCTCAACCCGCTTTGTCATACTTTCTTTGTAAGCCACGAATAAGTCCAAATATCACTTTAATCCTTGCAAATATCTAATCATGTGCATTAGCTCTTTTTCACAAATATCATAAAAACCAAAAATAACACACATAATTTTTTCTTAAAAAATTGATAAGTATGGGCAAAATATGGCAAATAATACGTAAATACGCCCAACATCACCACCCCAAACTTAAACTATTGTTCGTCCTTGAACAATCTACTACTTCCCCACTCAAATTCAACTGCAAAAATTCACCTTATGAACAGGTTTACTTACACTCAGGGTCATTAGAAAAGTTTATCAAGCTCCAAAAATCCACTCAATATGCGTATAAGATCAATATTCAAAGGTCACAAATCAAAATCACTTAGCTTTTAGAACTAACTCAATCAAGATATATTTGCACTAACATGAATAATATGTAATTTAGCAGTCAAGATACACCAAAATCTTACCATTATATGCCCTTCACCATTTGGAGAGATGCCCTTTCACTCACATGATATATAGAAATATGGACTTTTACATAGATATAACAAAATCACTCACTCTCTCAAAGAGCTCAACATGCATGAAAAACACGACCCATAGGATTTCTCTTAGTGTAGATACTCCACTAATATAGAACATCGAGTATAAGATCAATGAGGACATAAGATGGTTGTAATGTAGGCTAAGGGATTGGTAGGAAATATTCGACCAACATAGTGACTGATCTCCCTAAGCACTTTAATACTTCACAACTCTTTGACTTTTTCTTTAAAGCACATTCTCCAATCTCTTATTTTCTCCTTATACCTCCTTTTATTTTTCAATTTTCAACTTAGGTGACTAGTAGAGAATTTTTAACATTAAACTCATTCACAATTTTTTTCTTTTCATTCAGGTAACACCCCAAGAGTTTCCCAGATCAGACTCCAGAGTTAGATGAAGTTCAGCAGGAAAACCAGCAAAAAGAATTTGCCTCCAATTACGGCTCGTACCATCTTGGTATAACTCATACTAAGAGTCGTATGTTGCCTTCTTCTTTATTCAGCCTTCTGAAATTTATCACGGTTCTCAGTACAGCTCGTACAATCAACATAAGGCTCGTAGTAAGACTGGTACTTCGGCTGATTTTCTACATTTTCAGGCTTCTTTTGTACATCTTTGCTCCAACACTTATTTTCCCTGAAATCAAAGCAAAAGTGCCTTATATCCATATAAACATACCTAAGTCCATGCTATTTTCTTAATTTTAAGCGTCGAAAGTGTGGTAAACTCACAACACATCAACACCCTCAACTTAAGACTTTTGTGTATCCTCAGGCAAATAAGAAAAAACTAAACACGATGCTTAACTAGAAAATAAACCTTGGACACTACAACCAATATCAAGAAAAAATTGCACTATGACTCCAAAAGTTTTTGACCTTTTTTCCCGTGAATCAAATTAGCACGTGCACTACAAGCAACTACAAAACATGATAAACAGGGATCAAGACATGTCATCCAGCTATTAATAGGCAGTCTAGTCATCACCAATGTTTTTCACATAGACCATTGGTAAAGTCAAACACAAACCATGTATCCTCACAACAAACGATGTCCCCCACTCACATATATAGAAAAATATATGATATGGGACTAAACAAGTGAGACTCTCACTCTCAAAAAGAAGTTCCAAATACTGCATATGAATACCATAGGCTTGCCCTTATTTTCTCTATTTTGGTCTGTCAGATGGTCAGGCTAGGATCACTATAGGACTTGCTTTAGCTTGTAATATAGGCTTTCGGGCTGGGTAGGATAGATATGGGATTTTTTAAGTGACTAAACCCTTCCTTGGCACTACATACATGTGGCTCCATTTTTTTTAATACTTTTTCACCCTTTTTGCTTCTTTCACTTTTTCCTCCCTTTTCACCCATTTTTATACACTTGTATGAGTGTGGTATGTTTTCAAACTTTTTCAAGCGTTATTCTCTTTTTGAATTTTCTTTTTTCAAGTTTTCTTTTCTTTTGTCACACCACACCTCATTTTTCACTTTTTTTTTTGTCTTTTCTCTCCCTTTTTCACCTTCCCAATCTTTATGCACCCCTACTCTAGCCACCCTCAATTTAGGCATTTTGCTTATGTTGAGGTCCACAGTGTCCAAGGAGGGACCAGGGCCAAAACAGGTTCATTATAAAAATGGGTACAGTTAATCGGTTAATCAAAGAAAAATGGTTCATTTAAGGCTCAAAACTAGGATCAAGGGAATCATATCATTTTGGTAGGGTCATTTAGGCTAAAAATGGTCTCAACAAAAACGATCTATGATCCTTTCTTAACCAACTATCCTAAAACCTATGCAAAGACCAATCGGGCAAGTTCTAGATCCTCTACATAATATTAGACTAGGTATTAGACCTCACTCACTCATGGTACATGATTTATATTCACTCTACCTGTCTAATCATGCGTGCAGCCACATGTACATAACTAATTCATCAATAATTTTTAAACAGGGTCAAATTTTCACAAATCCAAAATTAGTGTAATTTATTGGCTGAGTACTCCTAAGTTACTTTCTAATTAAACAAAAATCACAAGAATAAAATCCTACACATGCCGGTTCTACTAGATAGCATGCCTGAGGAAAAAGAAACACGACAAGAAAAATTCTCGGAAGAAACAAAATCCCAAAAAAATCCAAGTACTCCCGCTCCCCTTTTTAAAAAGTGTGCTTCGCCTCTGAAGCATTAATACAAGAACAGAGGGAAGGGAACATACCTGTGGCACTCTAAGCGCTCCTGTCATCATGCGGAGGAGGTACCTCAACTGCAATCGTGGTGCTGGCGTTGGCCGGTGCACTCACTGGTGGGTAAACAGGGGGAGTGGTTACCCACTCAGTAGTCTCGGCCGTCTCTATGGCCTCCGAAATGGTCGGGGCTGAATGTGGCTCGCCTGTAGGGTTCCTGCCACTAGCAAGCTCAGGTTGGGCCATGGTGGACTACCTGCTCCTCTAGCTCGCTCTTGCAGCTCTGTCATGTGTGAGTCATGAGTCTGCAGGCTTTCCACTCATCCCGCTTGCGCTCTATTTTCTCTTTCTGCTTTCTCTCTTTCGGGGTCTTATCTCCAACATCCTTGGAGACCCTCTTCTTCCCTTTCTCTTTCCTCGGTACTGTGGGCTCCCCAATAGGCCGCTGATCTGGGGCATATTTATATGCCCAAGTGATACTCAAATACATCGTTTCCGCCTTGTTTATCCCACAATGTTTGTACATTCTCATGTAAATTGTAGGAAAGTGTGAATTTATACTAACCAACATGATTAGCGTTGTTTTGCAGGAAAAACATATTTTTATGGAGCTAAGAATGCATGTTGGGGAGAAATCGGAGATAGACTCGGGAAGCGACAGGGCGGCCAAGAGAAGCAAAGAAATAAAGAGGCTCCACGATGGGCCAGTGACCTGTACCATCGCGGATGCATTACATCCAGGAGATATAATTTCAGAATTTCGGAAAGTCCTTGATCGTGCCACCAGCGCGTTGGAGTGTTTCACGGATCTTGACATTCCGGTGAAGGTGCGCGTTTGCCGCAGAAGTGGCACGCTAGAGCATGCTTCTGCGTTGCATGCCGTGCCACCGTTAAGGAACAAATACCTAGACAGCCTAAGTCCATAGAGCCTCCGCGTTTGCACGGTGTCACGGAGGCGGTGCTCAGCGTGCCTCAAGTGACCGTTGGCATTGTCCAGGAAAAAATTCTCTGGTATAAATAGAACACTTAGGTTCATTTTAATTATTCGACTTGGTGGAGCCAGAGCGTGGGTTACGGAGCCCGGTTGAGAGGACGAAAATTCTTAGGGTTTTCTCATCCCTTTTCTTCTTTCAATTTTTGTATGATTTACACTCGTTTAACGATGTCTAATCCACAAATGAGTGGCTAATACACTTCTTCTTGAGGTTAGGAACCATTGTATTGAAATGTAATTGTTGATTATACGGTTTTGCCATCTTTTCTTTCATGGTTGTTCTATTAATTCTTGTTCTTACTGCATTGATATCTGGCCCAATGTTAATGTAAATCCAAAAAGTCGGTTTCACTCGAGAAACCACGGCGGAAAGTTGGTGGAATTAATAGGATATGATCTGTTCGTGGTTTGGGAAAATCGAGAATTGATTTTACCTTCAGAATAGAAATATACGAGAAAGTCATAGTCGAGTGGAATCGGTTTTGTATGGCTAGAACATGAATTTCTTCTTATCACGAAATGTAGGTGGAAGGTTCATGATTCTTAAGTTGGGTTAAATACTTAATCCATAGGCATAAGTTCCGACTAGCAACCGAAGAAAAGATAAGCCATGTCGATAGTGAATTTCTTTACATGTTCATTTAGCCTCGGCATGCTCACATTCATAGTTCAGACTCACTTGTATAATTATTTTAGCTTAGTATAAGATTAGTTCACAAAATATAAAAACTTTTTCTTCACACCGTTGTCTTCATTTTAGAGTTACGGTAAATTGACACTTGAGGTGATGCCTGTAGTCCAGTCGCTGTGGGAACGATACTTAGCTTACTTGAGCCACTTACTACTTGTTCGGCCACGTGCACTGCGTGCTAGTCATCCGGAGCTGACCGAACGGCCGCCTTCAAGTCAAACTCCTCCTCCTAGCTAGTCCCGAAGTCGGGAAGAGCGGGGAGTTGGTATGACTGCTAGTGTCGTGATGACAGCAGCCCCACTTGGCTGCGAAGAGCACTCAACTCCTCATAGAGGCTACACCGTATCATCTTGCTCTTCCATGTGCCTGTAAAATCGGCTCTCGAACCCATCGAGAACTGGCATGCTTATATGTGCGGGCGTATCTATCTCTTGCTCACCCGGGGCTTGATGATCTTTGGCATATTTATGTGCCCAAGTTTCTATTCTTCATTTTATCCATGTTTGTTGATTTAATCAATTACATTCTCCATGAGACCCAGTCGACTTGGGGTCTTCCCGGGGCTCCTTAGCCATGTCGCTATTGGGCTCCATTCGGTCGTGACCTTCGTATTTGGTATCGAGCAATAGGTTTGAAGTGTCCTAGGGTGTGCGAAAAGACGCATTAAATAGAGTCTTTTTATTGGTGTGAAGCACGCCACACTTATGAAAAAGGATCACGAGAAGTTTAGGAAATGTTCCCTTCTTTCATGATCTGAGTCATGCGATGAAAAGTCTTTTTATTCTTCTAATTCATGCTTATCATGATTGCAGAATCATAGCTCTCGAAGAATGAATGGAAGGAGGAATTGAGATGGTGAAGGTTACGAGGATGACAATGGTTATGGGGCATCGGCAAGCCCCACTAGTTCAAGAGCCCCGAGCCTTTGGAATTCGATGCCCATGTTGTGTTTGTTTTGCCCTATTCGGAATGCTTGCTTAGGCCTTGACCGCTCGGAGTCAACGGCGAGGCGTTGTGCATGTTGCAAAATGGTAACGTATCAGCGACTCGAGTTAGAGGATTCTTGAGAATGAACACATCGGAGTTCCTTGGGTCCAAGGTAGATGAAACAGCCATGAGTTCGTAGATGAGATTGTCAATATCACCCGGAGTTAAGGGGGTGAATGGGGTTGGCCCGTCGGAGATTGGCCTCTTATCGATTAAAGGCTTGCACATATCTGGTTTCACCAATGGAAGGATAGCGAGGTCGCGGAGCGGGTCCGATCACTTGGGAAGAGTTCCATGTTGCATTTCTAAATCGATTCTTCCCTAGGGAGATAGGGAGTTGAAAACAGCTAAATTCGTGAATTTGAAGCAAGGAGAATGACTATACAAGTATTCCTGAGTTCACTCGCCTATCATTATGCCCTAGAGTTGGTAGGCTGATTAGAGGATGCGGGTGAGTAGATTCGTCCATGGAAGTAAGCGGAGATATTTGGACAGGATTTTAGGGCTAGCATGCTCCATAAAGACATGGATTTCCCACGGATAGTTTTGTACGCCCAACGGATGAGCGGTCATTCGAGGAGAGGAGGCCAAGAGGAGCTAGGACCGAGGACCACAGTTATCTCGGCAGCGTCGAGGTGGGCAGCGGAAAAAATCCACGAGAGATCATCAACTGACATCTTCGGCATTGATGTGCCATCAGGGAGCCGAACCCTTGATCAGAGGGCGGGCATGGAGCTCTAGGGGTCATAGCAGCCCAGACAGATTCTAGCATCTAAATTATCGCCGAATGGTCGATGACACACGAACTTGATGTTTGGCAAGATTAGGTGCTTGTTTCGAGAGTGTGGGCGCGGACACATGCTTAGGAATTTTCAGGCTGCGAGATAGGATCGATGCAGGGGGTGAGGCCAACTTCTAGCTCGGCGGCACCTCCCGCACGCTCAGCACATCGGGTCTACTAGCACAAGCGGAGGTTAGCGCCCGGAACGGGTCTATGCTTTAGCATCCCTCCGAGAATAAGTGCCCCGAGATGTAGTCAGCATGGTATGTTATGAGTTTTCCATATTGATGTTTATGCTTTCTTAGATCCCGAAATTTACCACTTGTCTTTTGTGACACCTTATGTGGCTAGTAGCTTCGAGTCGATCATGAAGTCTTGTAGAACCTTTCCTCATTTCCACTCCGGTAGAGTGCTCATTTATAGCTAGACGGGTGTATAGAGTTGCCTAGTCTCGAGTCCTTCATAAAGTCACCTGGTAGATTGTCGAGATTAGCCATGACCGATTTTGATGTTATTGCTCGGCATGGATTGGCTATTTTCATGCTATGCTTTAGTAAATTATAGAACCCGAGTAGTAGAGTTTAGATTTCCGGGTGAGCCAGCCTTAGAATGAAAGGGTGGTTAAATTTGTCTTGATAGTGTCACGCCCAGCAGCAGGGTATAGTAGCACACAGTGCCCTGTTAGGACTGAGCTTGCTAGACCCCGAGCCTAACCACATGCAGTGCACACAGCGCTCTATCTCGAGATTCATGGAATCAACGGGCTATAACGGCTGTAAGCTATAGCCTGGCCGGCCAGGCCTATAGCCACTGTCTTGTAACATCGGCTAACCGGAATCATTCTGTATAGGGAAACCTATGCGGGCGACAAGGCACCATCTTTGTCTAGTTATCTCTAACTCAATATAATGTATACTGAATATCTACGTGATCGGCAAGGTCACACTACTATCGAATACGGCCCCACCACGGCCAGCACAATCAACAACACTAAACAGCTAAACATACGCATGACCCCACCACGGCCAAACACAACTAACCACAAGAGATATATATACACAATGCAAGCCTCTATGAATATTGATAAAGTGGTCGGGGCGAGGCCCCGACCTACCCGTCTTGTACAACAAGAAAATAAACTAGACCTCTAGCTGTCCAGCTCTAGATGACGAGGGTGTGACTACATGGTGGCTAGAATCACGAGGAATTGCCTCCTCGTCTACGAAATTACTACCCACGAGCAAGTAATGCGGCGCCCAAATGGCGTCGGTACCACTGGTACCGAGTATTCAAAACAAGTCATAATAATGAATATAAACAACATAACTAGAAACTCTAAACAATAGAGATATCGGCTGTGCAGGCGAGTAGAATCTAAAACGAGGCTTACGTTACAAAGAATAAGCGGGAGCATGCATGTCGACGTGGCGATCTTCTGTCTATTATCTAATAAATAACATATATATACTTATATATAACAAGCAAGGACCAATACCAACCCATAAGCGGAAGGTGCCAACCAACAAATAATCTACTTATCTTGCGGGGTCAAAAGCAGTCCAAAAATAAATCACTTCACTCGTCTACTAACTACGAGCCTCTCTGAAGCCCCACAGGTCCTCATTTCAGGCTATGGCCTCGGTATAAATAAGCGTATGCGAGCCGAGGACTCCTATACTATAATCATGACTATAGCGTATGCGGATGCATGTCTTGTCCCTACACGCAAGCGCACAACGAGTAAGCTATGCATTATCTTCGTCCCGGCTGATATGGGTAGTGCTCCATCCCATCTTCATCTACTGCGGGTGCATGCCACTCCTTGGAGTCTGTATCCACCCTCCACGGTGGGTCGGCACGATTACCAGCCGGGCGGCGAGGACGCTCAAAGGGCCCTCATATCCTGAAACACGTCTCAGCAATCAATAATCACATAGCAAGCATGTTTGAGCGAAAAAGCCTATCTGCCATTCGGTTCTCATTCTAAACTCTTTTACGTATTTATCTTGATTCTCACATAATTATACTATATCGAGATATTATCATTTGTCGACTATATTGTATCGCGAGATATTATCGTGTCGACTATCTTGGATCACAGGATATTATCATTGTCGATATTCTTAATGCTAACTTTATTCTGAATATATCATAATAATATTAAAAAAAACATGCTTGCTAAATTCAAAAAACACGACACTAAGCATACCAGACTCAATTATCAACTTTTGAATTCTTTTCTTTATATATATGCAACATCTCTTTTGTACTGGATTACTAACTTGCCGAATTAATTAGCTTTACATACCTTCATTTCGAAGTTTCAGCTAACGGGCGAAGCTCAGTCGGTACTTCTACTATTTATCATGTGCATTCATATATATATATATCAATTAGAAATGAATACACTAATATTCTGGAAGAAAACATTACTTTCGATATATATATATAGCCCAAACTTTGGCTTATCGAAAAACGGTCAAAAACTCGCTATTTCTCGAAAGTCCGGAAGGGAGAAATACTCACTTTAGGGCTAGGAGTATATTGACACTAATTTGGAGCAATTCCACTTACCTTGACTCGGTAGTACGACAATTCGCCGGCCGAATTTCATGAAACTAAACAGTAGGAATGCTCCTTGCTGCTAAATACCTCGGTATACGAGATTATTTCGAAGTTTGGACCGTGTTTGACGGCATAATGAAGAAATTAACAAGAAACCTCGTTCTCCTTTGTTTCCCTGCGTGTTCTCTGGAAATTATGAAATGATAATGAAATAAGGCGAAGTTGGGGGATTATATAGTTGGGACCTATAAGTCGCATTCATAGTATCTGGAATTTATAAGTTGCATTTTTGCCTTGCGACGTGCCGACTTTCTGGCGCTTGTCGATCTTTCCTGGGCCTTTTTCTAGTATGTATGGCATTCTAAAATAACTTAACCAACATGTAAATAGGCCATCTACATGTGAAGAATTTACGGGGTGTAACATATAGGTTGTTTCATTTCCTACCTTAAGGCCAGGAAGATGATTTCTAAGGCTTGCATGTACCATCTAGTTATGGTTAAGGATGTCGATGCAGGCCCACGAATATCCTAGTCAGTTCCAATAGTACGTGAGTATCAAGAGGTCTTTCTAGATGATTTGCGGTGTTGCTCCTAAGTAGAAGATTGATTTTGGTATTGACCTTCTTCCCGAAATGCGCCTATATCTATTACTCCCTACAGGATGGATCCGGTCGAGCTAAAGAGTTGAAAGAAGTTGAAGGACTTGTTAGATAAGGGTTTCATTAGATCGTCAAGTCTCCATGGAATGCACCAGTTCTCTTTATAAGAAAGAAGGATGGTTCTTTTCGCATGTGTGACTGACTATCGACAATTGAACAAAGTCACTTTGTCAAGAATAGTTATCTTTTACCCAAGATCGATGATTGTTTGACCGGCTTGAGAATTGTCAAGTGTTTCTTAAAAGATTAGATCTTAGGTTCGGAGTATCATCCAACTCGAGTTCGGGAGAGTGATATCCAGAAGACAGCCTTCAGGGGCACGGTCTGACCATTATGAGTTTGTAGTTATTTATTTTGGACTAACTAATGCTCCTGCAGCTTTCATGGACTTAGCGAACATGATTTTCAAGCAATATGCGAGACACATTCTTGATTGTGTTCATTGATGACATCCATATGTACTCTCAAGGCGAGAGGAGCATCTTGCCCACTTGAGAGTGTACTTCAAACTCTCAGGATCGCCAATTACATGCCAAGTTCAGAAAGTGTGAGTTTGGGTTGTACTCCTTAGTATTTTTGGGCCATGTGGTATCGAGTGAGGGCATGGGTAGATTCTCGAGAAAATTGAGGCGGTGAAGAGGTAGCTGGAGCAGGTGAATCCTTCGAGATAGTGAGTTTGTTAGGTTTAACTGGTTACTATTGGAGGTTTTTTAAGGGTTTCTCATCTATTGTAGCACCGTTATTAAGTTATTGAAGAAAGTGAAATTCCAATGGTCGGAGGCTTGCAAGAAGAGCTTCAAGAGTTGAAGGTCGACTCACTTCGGCCCAATGTTGACTCTACCCATGGGTACCGATGGATTCGTAATTGTATTCGTGCTTCAAGGATCGGACTTGGTGTATGTTGATGTAGCATGGGAAAGTAATAGCATATGCCTCCAAGACACTTGAAAGTCCACGAGAAAAATTACCGACTCATGACCTTGAATTGGCTGCTTGATGGTATTCGCCTTGAAGATATGGCGGAATTATTTGTATGGGGTCACGTGGATGTATTTATGGATCACACGAGTTTACAATATGTATTGACGTAGCAAGATCTCTCAATCTTGTGAAGAGATGGGTTGAGCTATCCAAGGACTACGATATGAGTGTTGCTGCCATCGAGGAAGGCTGGCTAATGTGGTGGCGGGCGCACTTAATACACTCTCTATGAAGTGTGTCCCATGGATAGAAGGAAAGAAGGAGTTGGTGAAATATATACAAGGTTGGGAGTTAGGTTGGTCGACTCGACCGATAGAGTGTTTTGCCCGGAAGCGGGTCGAGAATCATCCTTGGTGCTGATGTGAAAGCTAAACAAGATGAGGATCTCTAGATTTTGGTAAAGCTAAAAGGAAATAGTTCAAAGATTAGAGTCAGGTTTTTCTCCAAAGGGAAGATGGTGTCTTTGCGGTACCGGAGACGCTTATGTGTTGCAGATGTCGATGAGTGAGAAATTCCGAGATGTTGCATGAGCTCATGGATCAAGATATTCTATCCATGCAGGTGCAACGAAGATGTATCATGACTTGCGGGAAATATATTCTTTGGAAACGACATTAGAGAGGATATTGTAGAATTCGTAGCCAAGTGCCGAGGCGTCGGCAAGTAAGAAGTTGAGGAGCATCAAAAGGCCGGGGAGGGCGTATTTCAGGATATTAGCATTCCTACTCGGAAGTGGGAAGAGATTAATATGGATTTCCTTACAGGCCTACCTCATACTCCTTGTGATATGATTCTATATGGGTAGTGGTAGGCAGATTTGACTAAGTTGATCATTTCTACCGAGTCAAAACCCGCAGTTTCCGGAGAAGTTATGCCAAGCTATATATTCGTGAGTTGGTTCGATTGCATGGAGTGCCCTTGTCTATGCTCAGTACATCGACGCACGCATCACATCATTTCGAGATCGAGGTAAGCGATAGCCTTAACTATGAGAGTTCGGTTGAAATATTGGATCGTCAGTTTGGAGGTTGCAAGGAATGATCTCGGGCAAATAGCATGCCCAAGTGATGCCTATAACTTAATTTAGTCTTGTTTAGCTAATTAATTATATACATTCTCATGTAATTTTATATAAATGTGAATATATGTACTAACCAACATGATTAGTTCCTGTTTTGTAGGTTTAAATGAATTTGAGGAACTAATTTATAAGTTGGAGAAGTAAGAGAGGAATGGAGTCGAGGCAATTTGCAAGAGAATCGGCAGAAAGCATGTCTTGGCAAGGCTGGCCCTTGAGAGCGGCGTGCCACGCTGTGCGTATCTTTGCGCCAGGCGCCGTGCCACACCCATGCCAGGTGCAAGAGGAAGGCAGCAAGCATTGTTGTTGCCGAAGCGGCGGGCATCACACGCCCCGACCGCCCGTGCCACGCAAGGCGTACGTGCGCCGAGCCATGCCATGAGCTCACGAGGCTTGGCTGATGCCACGCAAACCATCGCGGCAACCCTCGGTATCTTGAGTTAGGGAGATTTCCAGTGTGCCTCCGCATTACCTCCGTGTCACGGAGGAAGTGCTCATGAAACACCTCGTGACAGGAGCCATTCCCTGAAAGGCTTAATTTTGCCGTTCTCATTTACTATAAATCGGTCCCTTAGCTCCTAAAATCATTTTTCAAGATTTTGATACGGAAAACCACCTAGGAGTGAAGGGAGAAGTGAGAGAACTCACCTAGGGTTCATCAATTTCATCTTCTCCTCTACCAATTCTTGTAAGTATGTTACTTTAACAATGCCTCCTTGTAATTTTACGAACTTGAATTTCTAGAACCCTTCCTCTAGGGTTGAAGCCATGAGTTATGATTGTGTTTTTATGAAATTGCGTTGGAATTAAGTTATTGGTGTTGTTTTGTCTTGCATTCTCAATTATTGGTTGTTTTTATGATTGATGACCATGAAAAGCATACGTTAAACTTAGAAAATGCCCAGAGAAAGCATATGCCTAGGCGAGAACAATAGAATGTTGAACATGGTTATATCTCGATATAATTTTTGTTAGGATAAAAATATACCTAATACCTTGCTTGGTTGATAAAACGGGATGAGTTAGGCACCAACATAGAATTATCCATCACCACTCCAAAGAAGTAGTTGCGTAGCTAAGTTGAGTCGAATGATTAGGAGTACGGTAGTCCTAATCATATCCGTGAACCACATCCACGTAGTGAATTTCCCATGAACTAGAATTAGCATCCTCGCTCACAATGTAGTAGTGAGGCAAGTTTGTCGTGTTTAGAGGTTCGAAAGGAAATGAACATGCAATTCTAATTATGTGAGACGAAAATTGATAGTTTCATACTTAACCATTGCAATTCGTAGTAGCGCATGACTATCAGAAACTTTAACTCTATGTTGCTCCTAGGTACCTTAAGAATATTTCGTTGACCACAATTAGACTTAATTAGAAACTCTATTGAAAACTATTAATAAACATTTTGGTATTTAATATCACACTTGAACTTTATAGTTATTTGAATGGGTCGATCCTTTGGGTTTGACATTCTGGTTCTTAAAAAAGAGCCACCATATTACTTATGCAGCCACGTACACTTAGGAGAAGCGAAGCAAGTTTTAGCGCCATTCCCGAGATTCGGCGAAGTTTTGATAATGTATCTGTTTTGGTGTGATTTTTAAATTTCATTAAGTTTTGAGAAACTTGGTCTTAGTCGACTTATTGCGGAGTGACAAAGTTGTCTTGCCGGAGCTGGCTAAAAATAGAGAACGTGGGCTTTGTTGCTTGAACTGAGCGTCAAATCCATTTGCGAAGGAGAGTGGCTGGCGCAAAAGCTGAAGAGACTTCAAGAAAAGGTACAACAACAACCACCGCGGACAAGCACAATTGTCAACGGAAGCAATGGCAGCCAGACCAGTCGCGAAGTGGCAATCCCACAAGCGGCTAATGTGAACTCTAGTATCAAGTAAGCCAGGAGCACGGGGGGAACTTTGAGCTATCTGAGACAAGGTAAGCTGTTACATTCTAGTGGTCAATTCAGGATGGCACGCGAGGACCACTTAACAACACTTGAGAACTTTCTAGAGATTGGTAACGTTTGGTCCCCAGCGTGTCATCAAATTACGCCAGGCTTACCCTCTTCCCATTTTCATTGTTGGGAGAGGCAAAAAACTGGGTGAAATTTGAGACACCGAACTCCATAACTTCGTGGAATGATTTGGCTAAAGTTCTTTATCGAGATTCTTTTCCTTGAACCACGGCTTTGCCAAAAAGTTGAGAAGTGAAATCTTGTGAGTTTTAGCGAAGCACGATGAGAATTTATATTTGGCTTGGGAAAGATTCAAGTCGTTTATTGAAGACTGTCCCCATCACCAGCAATCAAATGAAGTGTTGGCTCATAGCTTTGTAGAAAGTCTAGACCCACACACGAAAACATTACTAGACTACTGCATCGGTGGGCAAGCCTTGGAAGACGTATGATGAGTTTTACACTGTTGAATAGAGAATTGCACAAAATTAGAGTGGCACGACGAGTCATCGAGAGGGTAGGGAAAGAGATCGGTTGTTAGAGGTAGATGGAATGAATGCCTTGGCGCGATTCAACTTTGTTCCAGCAACAGATGATGACTCGGTTCAATAAGTAGTATGAACCAACAACGGGGGCAGTGAATGCGGTTGAGCTCAAGTTGGTGTACAATTTGTGGTAATAATGGGCACAATGCGAAGTCTTGTGGAGCCAATCAGGAATCGATCCAATTTTGTTGGAAATGTGCATAGGAACAATCTGAATTTGGAAACAACTCCACGCGAAATTGGCGGGGCCACCCAAATTTTTCTTGGGGTGGAAACCAAAAACGAAGTTATCGGCAACCTCAACAACAGCGGCATCGAGATGGCGAATGATGGTCAGGCGAAGCGTAGCGTTGAGAAACATTGCGAGAAAATAATGGAGACCCCGGGCGCTCGGTCGCGGAAAAATCGAGCGAGATGGGAGCGGGCAAAGATCAGCAAATAGCCACCCACAATCTTGAAAGCTCAAATGGGTCGAGATGCGGTACTCAAAACGCATGAGATCCCCTTGGGGGGATTACCAAGTGACACGAGATCCTAACTTGGCGAGATCAATGCCATCAATACGAGCGGCAAGCAATTAGGCGTGCGGTGCCAAAAAGAAGAGAAAGGAGGTGAAACGGGAGTTGGTTGGAGCCAGGACCATCCTGCAGGCACGGGAAAATGAGTCTTTGGGCAACAAAATGCACAATTTTCATTGCATACAGCAAAAGACCACCACCACCATTCCTCGAAATTCATAAGAAGCGAGGAGGAGGAATACTTCAAAAAGTTCTTTGAGAGTTTCTAAAACCACATAAATTTGCCTATTATTGATGTTTTGCGAGAATGCCCAAAATATGCTAAATACTTGAAGGGCGTGATGGCAAACAAAGTTAGATTGGGGATATCCAAGCGGTAGCACTGACCGAGGAATGCAGTCACAGGGTACTAAGTAAGATTCCGAAAGCTCAAAGGCCGGGGAGTTTTACCCTCCCCATACAAATTGGTAAAGCTAAGGTGCTCTGACTTTGTGTGTGATTTAGGGGTAGTTAATCTAATGCCCTATCTTTATTCAAAACCACGGGATTAGGAAAAATGAGGCCGACAAGGTTGATGCTGCAGCTGGTTGATACGAGTGACACTGATGGAATAATAAGGACCTTCTCATCAAAGTAGGTAAGTTTATTATAGGCTATGGCGATTTTATTATCTTGGTTTTCGGGTTGATGACCAAGTACCCTAAATCTTGGGGTGGCCATTCTTGGCCCACTTGGGAGGAAACGATGATTGATTTGAAAACTGAGGACCCTGAAAATGAGGGTAGAGGATGAAGAAAGAACTCTTCCGAGTATGCCAAGAAATGAACCCATCCACACACTACAGAAACCTTTGTCGAGTTAGTTTGTTGTCGAGGATGAGTGTGAAGTGGAGGATTCCACGGGTGCATGGCCAAACATGTGACAAGTGTTCTGCCCGAGTCTGATAAAGGGCTTCAAATTGTGAAGAAGTTGGAGGAAGAGGAACGAGTGGAGAGTTTGTTTCCTCTAAAAGCAAAAGAAAAGGAGATGGTTCTCGAAGGAACCCATGTATTCGGATGTCTGAAAAGGACCGATCCACGTCGTGCATGATAAATAAGGCGCTGCTTGGGGAGGCAACCCAAGAGTACCATAGAGTACAAATTATGATTTTTGTTTGTTAGTGTGATTTTGTTATTTTCATTGTGTTTGTGTTTTTGGTGGAAAGTTAAGCACAGATGGCGGGGAAATCCTAATGCAGGAGGCTAAGCATGAATGAAGAAGTGTGGGGTCAAACACCCCACCCATGAGAACTTGAAGAAAAGCATGCTGTTAGCTAGGTATAGGAAGCTCAGGAGTATTTCTCATCCTTTTAATTTTAATGTGATGCTATGAGGACATAGCGAGTTTAAAATATTGAGTGAGAAAATTTCAAAATTTAAAATTTTTTTGTGCTTAACGATTTTGGTGAATGTAATCCTTGTGAGACATATTTGAAAATTATTTGTTAGTCAAGCATGACTTCATCACCCATTGGTTTTCTTTTCGGTTCTTTCGGCTGAGGTGTCTTTGAGCAGAATAATTTTTGTTTGTACGTATATAATGTTTTAGTCTTAGTTAGGCCCCATTTAGATGATGGATGGATGATGACGTCTTGAGGAAAATTAGTCAATGGTTTGGTTTTTGAACGTAGAGAATTGATGGCGATGCTCTTGTTATGTGCTATACATGATTGTAGATACAAGTGTGGTTAGTGTTGAAGCATGTGAGAAGTGTATAATGTTTGAGCACTTGAAACAACTTGAATATGACTCGATATGATTGAAGCATTCTGAATTCATGTGATTAGCTGAGTTAAAGTCTATGGATGTCATGATTTGAGCATGTGCCATGAGTGTAAGGTTTTGAGTATTCTATGCTATTGTGGACTGTCTTGTTTTTGGTGTGTTTATAAAATGAAGCAGTAGGTACCCACTGCGTCTGCAGCGCGAGCCATGCCATCGTGCTGCATGAGCAGCGTGCCACGCCGACCATCGCGGCAACCACCAGTATCTTGAAGTTTAGGAGATTTCCGGTGTGCCTCCCATTTTACTCAGTGTCACGAAAAGGGAAGTGCTCAGTGATACACTCGTGACACGAACAGAAATTCTGTGAGCATTTTGCCACGTTCTCATTTACTATAAATAGGTCCCTTAGCTCCTAAAATTATTTTTCCACGATTTTATTACGGAAAACCACACAAATTGAAGGGAAGTAGGCCGAACCACCTAGAGATTTAAAATCGATTTCTTTCTCCTCTACCAACTCTTGTAAGTTTGTTTCTTTAACAATGTTTCCCTGGTAATTTGCGAATATGAATGTCTAGAACCCTTCCTCAGGGTTGAAGCCATGAGTTATGATTGTGTTTTTATGAAATTGTGTTGGAATTAAGTTATTGATTGTTGTTTTCTCTTGCATTCTCAATTATTGGTTGTTTTTATGATTGATCACCACGAAAACATACCGTTAACTTAGGTAAATGATTGAAAGCATATACCTAGGCGAGAACAAGAAACGTTGGGAGCATGGTTGTATCTCACGATATAATTTATGTTAGGATAGAAATATACCTAATATCTTGCTTGGTTGATAAAACGGGATGAGTTAGGCACCAACTTAGAATTATCACATCACCACTCAAAGAAGTAGTTGTGTAGCTAAGTTGAGTGAATGATTAGAGATGCAGTCCCTAATCATATCCACGTCAACCACATCCACGTAGTGATGCCACGACTAAATTAGCATCTCGCTCACAATGTAGCGTAGTGAGGCTAGTTTATCGGGTTTAGAGGTTCGAAAGGCCATGCACATGCAATTCTAATTATGTGAGACAACAATTGATAGTTTCATACTTAACCGTACAATTCGTAGTGCTTTGCCGATTATCCGGCTTTAACTCTTTGTTGCTCCTTGAGTGAATTCAGAATATTTAGATTTGACCACAATTGGAACTTAATTAAACTCTATCGAAAACTTCTATAATAAACATTGTTGGTATTTAATATCCCACTTGAACTTTTTAGTTATTTGAATGGGTCTAGTCTGCTGTGGGTTCGACATTCCCGGTTCTTTAAAGAGCACTATTGCCTTTGCTTGGCCACACTTACGGGAGGCGAAGCAAGTTTTGCGCCGTTCCATGGGATTCAACGAAGTTTGATAATTTATCTATTTTGGTGTGATTATAAATTTCGTTAAGTGTTGAGAAACTTGGTCTTAGTCGACTTATTACGAGTGACGGAGTTGTCTTGAGCTGGCTAAAAATGGAGAACTTATTAGGCAGATTTGCTTGAACCTGAACGTCAAATCCATTTGCGAAGAGATTAGCTCTAGAAAAAAGATGAAGAGACTTCAGAAAAGTAAGCAACAACCACCCGCAAGGACAAAGCACAATTTCAGCCAAACATTGCCTTGGAACCGGTCCTTGAATGTAATCCCACAAGCGAATAATGTGAACTCAGTGGCAAATGCTTGGGAGGCCCGGAGGAACTTTGGTAAATAGAACATGGTGCAGTACATTGCATTCTGGTCGGTGCTAGTGGCACATGAGGACCTGCGGCACTTCTGAGAACTTTCTAGGGTGGTGGCAGCATTTGTCCCCAGAAGCCGTGTCCATAGATTATCATAGACTTACCCTCTTCCCATTTTCATTGTTGGGAGAGGCAAAAAGTGGTTGAAAAGTGAACCACTGAACTCCATAACTTCTTGGAATGATTTGGCTAAGAAGTTCTTTGTCAATTCTTTCCTTCGAGGCAAAGGCGCAAAGTTAGTGAAATACTGAGTTTTAGCGGCTTGATGAGAATTTATATTTGGCTTGGAAAGATTCAAGTCATTATTGAAATGTCCCCATCACCGGCAATCAAATGAAGTGCTGGCTCATACCTTTGTAGAAAGTCTAGACCCACACATGAAATATTACTAGACTCTACATCGGTGGGCAAGCCTTGGAGAAGACGTATGATGAGCTTGTTACACTTTGTTGAAAAGAATTGCTCAAGAAATCAAAGTGGCGCGCGAGTCATGTCGAGAGAAGCGAGGAAAAGAGATTTGTCCCGGGGGGTTGTTAGAGGTAGATGGAATGAATGCCTTGGCGCTAGCAGTTAGCCGATTGGCCTCAGATGATGACTCAGTTCAATAAACTAAGTATGAACCAACAATAGGGCTAGGTGAATGCGATTCGGCAAGCTCCAAGTTGGTGTGGGGAATTTGTGGTAATAATGGGCACAATGCGAATCTTGTGGAGCCAATTCGGAATCCATCAATTTTGTTGAAATGTGCATAGGAACAATTAGAATTTTGGAAACAACTCCAAGGGGTGGCGGGGGCCACCCAAATTTTTCTTGGGGTGGAAACCAAAAGTAAGTTATCAGCAACCTCAACAACGCGGTATCGGCGGATGAGCGGGATGATGGTCAGGCGAGCAGCGTGAGAAGCATTGCAGAAAATAATGGGGCAGACTCAGTTTGTAGAAAATCGGCGAGATGGCGGCAGAGACTAGAAAGTCAACCAAGTGGCACCGCAATCTTGAAAAACAAATGGGTCGAGATGGCGGATACTCAAAACATGAGATCACGGGGGATTACCAAGAGACATAGATCCTAACCTGGCAGATCAATCCCATTAGTCTTCGAGCGACAAGCAATTAGGCGTGCGGTGCCAAAGAAGAAAGGAGGTGCAGCTGGAGTTGGTTAGACCGGGACCATCCACCGACACAGGAGAAAAATAGAGTCTTTGGGAAATAAAATGCACAATCTTCATTATGACCCGACAAAAGACCACCACCACCATTCCACCGAGAAATTCGGAAGAGCAAGGAGGAGGAATACTTCAAAAAGTTCTTTGGCATTCAAAGAACTTCACATAAATTACCACTTATTGATGTTTTGTAGGGAATACTTAAGTATGATAAATACTTGAAGGACGTGATGGCAAACAAAGTTAGATTGGGGATATCCAGCGCCTTGCTTGACGAGTGCGGTCACGAAGTCTTAAAAGCAAGATTAGAAGAAGCTCAGGCCGGGGAGTTTACCCTCCCCATACAAATTGGTAAAGCTAAGGTGCTATGAGCTTTGTGATTGAGGCGACTAATCTAATGCACTATCTTTATTCAACACCACGGAATTAGGAAAACCGTGGCCGACAAGGTTGATGTTTATATTGGCGATAAGTCCGCAGTGACACACGATGGGATAATAAGGACCTTCTCATCAAAGTAGGTAAGTTTATTATACTGCTATTTTATTATCTTGGATTTTTAGGTTGATGACCAGGTACCCTTAATTTTTGGGTGACCATTCTTGGCCTTTGGAGGGCGGTGATTGATTTGAGTAGGGACCACGAAGAGCGGGGTGAGGATGAAAAAGAACTCTTCCGAGTATACCAAGAAATATGAACCCATCCCCACACTATAGAAACCTTTGTCAGGTTAGTGTGTTGTCAGAGGATAGTGTGGGGTGGAGGATTCCACAGGTGCATGACCAAAGGTAATGACAAGTGTCCAGCAGAGTCGATAAAGGAGCTTCAAATATTGAAGAAGTTGGAGGAAGGAAGACGAGTGGAGGCTATTTCCTCTAAAAAGCAAAAAGGAGATGGTTCTCGAAAGGAACCCCAGGTATGAGATGTCCTGAAAAGGACGAAGTCCACGTCGTGTCCTTGACGTAAAATAAGAAGCCCGGCTGGCAGGAAACGCCCAGAGAGTGCCATAATTACAAATTATGATTTTGTTTATTGGTGTGATTTTGTTATTTTCATTGTGTTTGTGTTTTGGTGTAAAGTTAGCACAGATGAGGAAAATCCAGTACTCGAAGGAGGAAGCTAAAAAGCATGGAATAGAAAAATTATTGGGGTCAAACACCCACCCATGAAACTTTTGAAGGAAAGCATCTTTGTTAGCTAGGCATAGAGGCTCGGGAGTATTTCTCATCCTTTTAATTTGTGTGATGCTAAGAGGACATAGCAGGATTTAAGTGTGGGGTGAGGAAAATTTCAAATTTCAAAATTCAAAACTTCAAAAATTATCATATCAAATATTGAATTAAATATTTGAAAATTTTTGTGAGTCAAGCATGGCTTCATCACTCGTTAGTTTCTTTTCGGTTCTTTTCGCGGAGTTGGGGGTGAGGGGGGCCTTTTAATCGAAATAAAAAATTGCAGCGTATATAAAAATGTTTTAGTCATAGATGGTCTTTTTCAGCGATGGATGGATGGCTTAACCCGTCTTGAGGAAAATTAGTCAGCTAGGTTTGGTTTTGAACCCGTGGCGAATTGATGTTGATGTTCTTGTTATGTGTCTTGTTATGTGCTATACATGATTGTAAGATACAAGTGTGGTTAGTGTTGAAGCATGTGAGAAGTGTCTAACTTTGTTTGAGACACTTAGGCTCTTGAATATGACTCGATAGGATTGAAGCTTAATTCTGAATTCATGTGATTAGCTGAGTTAACAGTCTGCTGAATGTGTCTTGATTTGAGCATGTGCCATGAGTGTAAGGTTTTTGAGTATTCTATGCTATTGTGGAGTGTCTAGAACTTGCCTGGTGTGTTTATAAAACGAAATGAAGGAAGTGAATTGTAGGAAATGATTTAGGCATTCCTTTGAATGAGCCAAATATTTAATCCACACTTTACCTACCTTGAATAATTAATCCTAGTTAGCACCATTGAGCCTTGAGCCAATTCTTTGATAGCTGTAACATAAGCTTAATCCTTTCCTTTCATTAACCTTGAATTTGATCCAAAACTCCTAAGCGTTTAAGTGAAAAATCCGAAAGAGTAAAGGAGTGAGAATCGTGAAAAAGAAGGAAACAGAATAGTTGAGGGAGTTGAGAAAAGGGCTGAGGTGCACTTGTTTGAAAAGGCTAGAATATTGGTAGGGAGTAAGAGAACAAATTAATGAAAAAGTTACTTATAGAACTCCTTACAAATAAGTTAAGAGTGCCTAAAGAAATGGGAAAACAAAAGAGGAAAAGGAAAGATGGAAAAAAAAGAAGATAAAGGTGAAGTAAGAGAAGGGAAGTTCATAATGAGGGCGTGATGTATTAAAAGAGCTTAGGGAAGATAGTCACTATTAATGGCCATAATAGTACCTACCCGTCCCTTAGCTACATTACAACCTAAAAAGTCATAATGGATCTTACATTCATACATCCTTAAATTAGTGGAGTAAAACAGTAAGGGCAAGCTTATGGGTCATTACATGATGCATGTGAATTCTTTGTGAGAGTGAGCGTAATTCTATTCATGTACCCACACATGTTGCGATTTAAAATTTTTTGCATGTGAAAATGGGTAACCCTCTTGCCGTGAGGGAACATGTTGAATGAAGGATATAATTCATGTTGGATTTCTTGGTCAGTTGATTTTCATGAGTTTGCCGAGATTGAGAGTCGATTCTTGAGGTCAAGAAGTCTTAACGGAGTTGTATTTCATTTCAAGGATTAAATCGTGCATGCTCTATTTTTAGCTTGCTATCTTACACAATCATTATAGCCGTAGCTTGAATTATTTTGCTAAATCAGCTATGTGTGAGTCTCCATATGCATGAGATGTAAAAGGTTTGTTCGAGGACGAACAAGACTTTAAGTGTGGGGTTGTGATCTTGGGCAAAATTGCATGCCCGAGTGATGTTTTATAACTTAATTTAGTCTTGTTTAGCTAATTAATTATATACATTCTCATGTAATTTTATATAAATGTGAATATATGTACTAACCAACATGATTAGTTCNCCACACACTATAGAAACCTTTGTCAGGTTAGTGTGTTGTCAGAGGATGAGTGTGGGGTGGAGGATTCCACAGGTGCATGGCCAAAGGTAATGACAAGTGTCCAACCCGAGTCTGATAAAGGGCTTCAAATATTGAAGAAGTTGGAGGAAGAGAGGAACAGAGTGGAGGCTATTTCCTCTAAAAAGCAAAAAGAAAAGGAGATGGTTCTCGAAAGGGAACCCAGGTATGAGGATGTCCTGAAAAGGACAGTCCACGTCGTGTCGCGACGTAAAATAAGGCGCTGCTTGGGAGGCAACCCAAGAGTGCCATAGGTACAAATTATGATTTTGTTTATTGGTGTGATTTTGTTATTTTCATTGTGTTTGTGTTTTTGGTGGAAAGTTAAGCACAGATGGCAGGGAAGTCTGAGTACTCGAGAAGGAGGAAGCTAAAAAGCATGGAATAGAAGAAGTGTGGGGTCAAACACCCACCCATGAGAACTTGAAGGAAAGCATGCTGTTAGCTAGGCATAGAGGCTCAGGGAGTATTTCTCATCCTTTTAATTTCAATGTGATGCTATGAGGACATAGCAGGATTTAAGTGTGGGGTGAGGAAAATTTCAAAATTTCAAAATTTTTGTGCTTAACGATATTTTGTGAATGTAATGCTTGTGAGACATATTTGAAAATTTTTTGTGAGTCAAGCATGACTTCATCACTCG
>JACEIK010000863.1:235138-255230 GCA_018107945.1 Datura stramonium
AATAGTATTAGCCAAACACATTAATTCAAGTTCTTTCCATATTCCTCATGGGATCGACCCCAACCTTTGGTGAGTTCTATATTTGACACGACAACTTTATATATCATTTATGAGGTTTAATTTAGGCGACATCAGTCCGCTCTCAATCTACCCATATTGGGTGATTTAGGGGGCTCGATCCATAATTGCGGTCACTTTCCTAGTATTTCCATCAATTTATTTAACCCAAAGCAATTAGCATTTATTAGTTGTTTAAATTTTTCCTAATCTTAATCTGAATAGTCTCTAAGTTTGCAAATATATATTGAAGGGTACTAGATAGTTTGGGCTTAATGTAGTCTTTGTGGATTCGACCCTGACTCCAAGTTGGGTTCTATATTTGCTTCGATCGTTTTACACTACCAATAATTGGAATGAATTTGAGTTGGTTTTCATGTATCCATGTGAAAATTGCAAAGTGAAGATGCAAGTCTATTAGTGATATATCATGGGTGAAATTATAGAATTTATGCATCGCGTCTGTCCTTGTGCAATTAAATTGGTGTCTGAAATCTTCATACCTTGAAACTCAATCCACGTGCTCTCCCATAATCTCTTTTTGGTTGCTAATTCTGAACAAAGAACCTCATTTTCCTATTTAGTTTATGGCTCATTTAGCCATGTAAAGCACTATCTAATGTTTTCGTGTAGGCTATCGAACCAACATGATAGTGTATCGACTTCTTGTTGGATAATAGACTTCCATTGCCTCTTTTCCCGAAAGTTAGAATACTTCCCCTGTTGTCGGAGGTCTTCAATTAAGAATTAGCTTATCTATTCCCCCAAAGTATTGAACAACATTGGTAGATCATTCCACTATTTTTTTTCTCTTGAAAACAAATTAAGCTTGCCTTCAATTTTCAAATAATTGACTTCAGGGTTCTGCACTTAGAGATGTTATTTAGACCTGTATAATTCCAATTAAGGAGTTTAATCTTCATGAAGACAATGTTTGGTACCTCCTGGTTTCCCCTGTCTCTCTTTTCTGTCATGTAGTGATTGTTGCCGCATTGAAGTTTCTTCAGTTCGCTTAACTCCTTTTTTCTTATTGTTGTTGGCTGACTAAGGAGAAGCTTGTTGATGCTATGTTTTTTTATCTCCATGTGATGAATACATTCTAGTCGCCAAAAACTT
This sequence comes from Datura stramonium, assembly GCA_018107945.1. Classification (NCBI taxonomy): domain Eukaryota; kingdom Viridiplantae; phylum Streptophyta; class Magnoliopsida; order Solanales; family Solanaceae; genus Datura; species Datura stramonium. The sequence goes on from JACEIK010000863.1 coordinate 236,312, forward strand.
GCTACGCCTCTGGTGTACACGCAAGCGCACGCGGTCGTACAAGTAATACGGTGACTCTTTGCGAGGCGGATGTCAAACCCTCAGGGACTAGATCATAGTGAATTAACAAGTTCAATTATCAATTCAAAAAGTGCTAATTTTCCAAGATTTAAAGTTTGTTTGTTTCTAAATCTAAAGAGATCACAAATTTAAGTGAAAAACATTAATGAGAAGAATCAAGGGTTAAGGCCAAATATTCATGTAATGCTACATTCATATTGGTTCAAGTATGAACTTCATTTGTTGTCTCACTGATAAATGTCATGTTCATAGTCTTTTGAGCCTCTAAATATAATTAAATTAGCCTCACAACTACATCATTGAGCGGGGATGTGATAACCTAATTCCTATGCAATTATTTATGTGGAGTGGTTTACGGGGTTAACGCCTTTGGTTATGGACTTTCAAACCTCTAATCATTTAACATAACTTGGCTTCACAATTACATCAAAGAGCGGTGATGTGACAATTCCAAATTAGATGTCTAGCTATCATCTCGTTTAATAACCAAATGAGGAGAATTAGGTATATTGTTATCCTAACCCTGAATCAAACTTAAAAGCTTGAATCACTTCTTGCATTTCTAGTTCTATCCTAGGTTTTTCTCTTTTGAGTTTGCCTACGATTAACAATGGCATTTCAATGATGATCAAGCATTAAAATGAATAACAACAAGAATGCAAGAACTAACAACAATAAAAACTTGAACCAAATAGAAATTAAGCAAATACAATCATGTTATGTGGCCTCAACCCTAGGAGAAGGGTTTTATCCACTCATGCTAATACACAATTTCATAGCGTACTTATAATTCATGTAGTAACTAGAGTGGAAAAATGAAAGAAAAACACACCCTAAGTAGAGTTTCCTTTGTTCTCCCTTTGCTCCTCTGTGTTTTCAGAAAATAATACATGATATCCAATTAAACTGCTAAGTTTTCCTTTTATAATTGTTGAAATTTGGCATATGGTGGACTGCCTCCGTGTCACGCTGGCTATCGTGGAGATTTTCCTCCGTGACACGCTGGCTATCGCCGGAGATTTTCCTCCATGACATGCTGCTGCACTGCTTTGAGAAGGTGATGTTTTCCTTAATGTGGTATGCTAGCCAATGCACCAAAGTGCCTACACGCTACTAACGCGGATGTTCACTGTTTTATAATCACTTAAAATCCCAACTTGTTTCCTTGCTCTGTGAAATGACTCTAAATGCCTCACTTATTCTCCGTGGCACATTGATAGTCCAAATTCCACTTTTAGCTTGCATTCCAACCGACAACAAAGGCTAATCACATACGTTAGTTCATGAACACCATTTCGATCAAAATACATGAGATTATAATTAAAATAAGGTAAAAACATGACTAAAGCTCAGGTATAATTGTCACTTGGGCACATAAATATGTCCAAGATCACTACCCACACTTAAAGCCTTGTTCGTTCTCAAATAAATCCTTTACATCTCATGTGCAAGAAAGACTCACATATCACCAATCGAAGCAAGATGACTCAAGTTAAGGCTACAATGACTGATTTAGATGGAAATTTCAAATAGAGCATGCTATATATATAACCCAATTAAAACCAAGTATAACCAAGTTAAGACCTCCTAGCCTCAAGAATCAACTCTACCATCGTAGAGAACTTATGCACATTAGCCAATCAAGAAGTCCAACATGAATTCTATTTTTCCTCAAACATGTGCCCTCACAACATGAGAGATACCCATTTTTCCGCACAAATTTACAAGTTATAACACGTATGGGTATATGAATACAATTGTGCTCACTCTCACAAGGAATTTACATGCAGCATGCAACGACCCATATGCTTGCCTTTAGTATTTACCCCACTAATATTGGTACATCTAAAAGTAAGATCAAATAGGACTTTATGGGTTGTAATGTAGGTTAAGGGATGGGTAGGTACTATTCTGGCCAGTAATAGTGACTATCTTACCTAAGCACTTTTAATACATCATATTTCTCATTACACACACTCTTTTCTTCTTTAACTTCACCTCTTGCTTTTGTTCATTGATCACTTTCCTTTTTGTTTCCCCATATCTTTAAGCACGCTTATACTATTAATAGGGACTAATCAAACATTAAACACTTTTTTCCTTCTTTTGTTCTTTTCTACACCCTACAAACACTTAAACATTTTGACAATTGCACCCTCCACTCTTTTCTTCATCTTCCACAACCAACTATTTCCCCTTTTTTCAACATTCTTACTCCTCTAACTCTTTTGCATTTTTCACTTAAGCGCTTAGGAGTTTTGGATCAAATTCACGTTTATTGAAAGAAAAGGATTAAGCTTCTCATGTGGCTAACAAAGAATAGGCTAAAGGCTCAATGGAGCTAACTAGGATTATGCATTAAGGGTAGGTAAAGCAGAATATGAAAATAAGTTTATTTAAAGAAATTCCCAAATCATCTCCTATAATTAACATCCCTCATTTCTATGTGCAAACACACCAGGAAAGTTCTATAAATTACATGACAGCATGGACTATAAAAAAGAATCTGATACTCACTGCACATGTTTAATTCAAGACAGACCAATACAAACTCTCAACCCAAATAATCACATGAATTCAAAATTAAGCATAAAGCATACAGAGCCATATCCATGAGCCTAAGTGTCTCATCAAACTCATACAATTTGCTCAACATGCTTCACAATTCACCTCTACTTGCATCTTACAATCATGTACAACGCGCAACAAGAGCATCAAGTAATCAATCAATTAAGGGTTCAAAAACAAAATCCTAATGACTGATTTTCCCTCAAGACGGTCATCATCCATCTATCATCGGGAAAAGTCCTAATCTAAGACTAAAACAACTATTTACAAAAAATTCAAAAGCTTTTATTCACGGTCCAAAGTGTCCCCCTTCAGAAAAGAGACAAACATAAAAACTAAAGATGGGTGAAATGTGCATAATTCAAACTTCAATGCCAACAATTTTAAAACCAAGCACATGATTCACCCTAAATCAACCTTAAAAATTTTGAAATTTCCCCTCAACCCACACTTGAAATATGTTGTCCCAAAAGCATCAATTGAAATTAAAACAAGGATTAGGGATACTTGCATAGGCCTCTAGGCCTAGCTAGCAGCATGCTTTTCCACCTTTACATCATAAGGGTCATCAATCCCACACTTGTATCTTTTCCATACTCCTTATCTTCTACTTCTAAGGGTACTCAGAATTTCCGTAAATATGTGCTTAACTCAACAAAAACAAAAACAAAAGTGAAGATAAACAATAAAAAAATAAAAGAAAAAATCGTACCTGTGGTACACTTGGGTTGCCTCCCAAACAGCGCCTGATTTTACGTTACAGCACGATGTGAATCATCCTTTTCAGGATGTTCTCAAACACTTCTTCCCTTTCGGGAACCATCTCCTCATCTTCTTGACTTTTGAGGGAAAAGCCTCCACACTTTCTCTCTTCACTTCCATCACCTTTTTCACCAACTTCTTTGGCACTTTCTCAACAGCAGACTCGAGCTCTCTTGTTAAGAGATCCTTCAGAAGTGGACCTTTGGAATCCACCACCCCGCACTCATCCTACATCAGTACATTTATCTTGTGAAGATCTCAACAGTGTGTTGGGGTGTTGATTTCCTGGTACACGCTAAAAATCTCCTCCTCATTATTCACCCTCATATTTATGTATCAGCTCTTACATCAATCAGAGCTCCTCCAATAGCAAGTAACAGACATCCCAAAATGAGACATTCCTTGCATCAACTTCAAAAGACAAAATTATAAATCAACAGGTATTATAAACTTACCTACTTTGATGAGTAGATTCTTAATAATCCCCTCCTGGGCTACCCTCGACTTATCATCCAGCTACAACATCACTCTGGTGGGCTTAGGTTTTCCTAAACCAAGTGTATTGAACATCGATAGGGGCATCAAGCTCACAGCTTCCCCTAGGTCTCACAAGGCCCGCATCAGATCCTTTCCACCTGTTTGTACGGGGAGAGTGAAACTTTCTAGGTCTTTGAGCTTTCTCTTACCCTGAAACTACACTCCTCAGTTAGTGCTACAGTTTGGACATCCATCGGCCTCATCATTTTGGCCACCACGTCTTTCAAGTACTTAGTGTACTTAGGCATTCCGTGCAAAAGGCCAATTAGAGGAAAATGTATGTGAAGTTCTTTGAAAATATCGAAGAACTTCTAGAAACAAGAATCCTCCTTTCTTTTCTTGAGCCTTTGTGGGAATGGTGGTGGTGGTCTCTATATTGGTTACACTGCTGATTATGAATTATTTGTTGTAGCTTTCTTCTATGTGCTCCTGTCTGCTAATGGACTGGGTTTAACCAACTCTGGCTGCACCTCATTCTGTTGGTGCATCAGCCAACTATTTTCCACTCCTCAGATTGATGTCCATGACCTGCCTTGGGTTTGGGTCGGTATCACTAGGTAAACCCATCTGCTGTCTATTATGCTGAGCAGCTGCAATCTGACCCATCTGTTTCTCCATGTTGTGAGTGGACAACTGTTGATTTTTAAGCTCTAAGGCCATCTTTGCCTGATCAGCTGCCATCTGAGTCTGATTGGCCATGATTTTCTGTAACATCTCCTCAATATTTCTAGATTGGCCACTAGACTACCTACTCTGCTGCTGAAATTGATTCTTTTGATATTACTCATAACTCTAAATCTGCCCTTAATGAACACCCCAAGAAAAGTTAGGGTGACTCTGGTAGTTCCTATTGTAGGTATTCCCATAATTCGATTGCCTCTCGGTACATGACCCATAAAGTTTACTGACTCTATATTTGCTCTGCAATAGTCTGCATCATGCTCGTTGCTGCCACATATCTCATACCAGCTTGGAGCTGGTTGAACTGCATTTACCTATGTATGTGGTTGTGCCATACTCAACTTGCTGAACTGAGTCATCATCTGATGCTGAAAGGATGCTAGCTAGGCTGGCAATGCACTCACACTATCAACCTCTATCAACCCTGCTGCTTTGTTACCTGCTCCCTGGGATGCATCACTATACCAGTCTGAATTTTCTTGTGCAACCCTATTCAACAGAGTGTATAGTTCATCATAAGTCTTCTCTAGTGCTTGCCCACCTAATTCATAGTCGAGAAAAATCTTAGTGTGTGGGTCAAGAATCTCCACAAAAGTATAGGCTAGCACTTCATTAGACTGCTAGTGGTGGGGAGAATCTCTCAACAGTGACTTGATCCGCTCCCCGGCCAAGTACAAATTCCCATCTGGCTGCTGCTTGAAACTCAAAATTTCACTCCTCAATTTAGCAGTCTTGCCAGATAAGAAAAATCTGATTAGGAATATTTGGGCCAAGTCATCCTATGTGGTGATGGAGTTCGGTGGATTTGCCTTCAACCACCTCTTCGCTTCTCCCAATAAAGAAAATGGGAAAAAGGTGAGCCTCACGTAGTCAGTCAATATTTTGGTGGGGAAGAAAGTTTCACTAATCTCTAAAAAGTTCTACAGGTGCTGCTGTGAGTCCTGTGTGATGAGTTGGAAATTTACCAACTCATTAGGCTCCTAAGCTTGAGTTTTTGCCTAGTTTTTGAGTCGTTTATATGGATTTTATGCTCTTTCTCTTTGATTCTTTATAGGTACTTCATGTGAGTAGAGAAAGCATGAAATTGAGCAAAAAATATGGAGTTTGAGATGAAATTTGATGAGTTAGCATATGAAGGAGAGGGCCAAAAATAAAGAAGGATTTGAGCTCAAAAAGAGGTGTAAGGGTATGCTTTGAATCGGCTAAATGCGGATTCGAAAGCGCAAAACACGGACAAAATGCCGAAGTTACTGCCTAGACCGGCTAACCAACCGGCGGTTGGCGGTTTGGCATTGCCTTAATGCCGGTTGAACCGCTGGTTCTCCCTGCCAACCACTGTTTTCCACCGGCTATGGTTTCATGCTCCACGGATTTACACCAGCTAAACGCCGATTCTTCAAAGGTGAGACCGTCTAATGAATGGTAAAACGGTCTAGAAGGTCTCCAAATAATCTAAAAGCCTCAAGGGAATTTGGGGAAAGTTGTACACAAGAAAGTACAGATATTTATATAGCTTTCATTGTACACCATTCATCCATTCATTCATTCAACAATTCATTCATCTAGACTTCATCTTTTTCATAGAATTTTTGGTTGAATCTTTTCACCATAGAATTGTAGAGTTACATAGTACTTTTTTTCTTCTTTTTATTTAACCCAAATTGGGGGAATTCCACCGTTGTTATAAGAGCATGTGAAGCAAATTTGTTAAGCTAATGTGATGAATGCGAGGGAATCCTCTTGGTATCTTCTCTACACCTTTAAATATGCTTGACTAATTTGCTAGCTAGAGGTATATTCATGGTGGATTTATTAATTTGATTGGGTTTCAATAAATTGCTCTTGGATTATTATTGAAATTGTGGATCTATTATCTTTTCCCAAGTTATAATTGCTAAAATTGATGGTTTGCAAACATGAATTGTGCTTTACTTTTCTTGCATTTGCTTGAGAGAGAAAGGTAAGAATTGGGTGAGAAGATAATAGTGAGGAATTGGAGTGTTTGTGTGTGGGATTAAGCTAGAGATAGTTAAACCCACATTTTCACTCCATACAAAGCTAGAAATAGCTTGTCGTTCCTCAACCTAGTGTGGTTGATTACTTGAATTGGCTTTGGGGTTTGAAAGAACCCAAGGCATAAACATTCTTATGATTGAAAAACAAGAGAATGTGAATTATCCACTTCTATCTATGCTAATTATGAATCTAAGGAATTGAAGAAATTCCCGTCAATTGTGATCCCATCTATAGAATGCCCCTAATCATATCACTTGCGATTGCTTCAATTGGAATTCCCCACAATTAGTCTTATTTTAGTATTAGATAGTTATTTCCCTTTAATTTCCCCCCAATTTTACTTTTCAAAATGTTGAATAATAATGCATTCTAGTTTGAATTAGTTTATAACTCCTGAGTTATTGACTCAATTCTATGGGGGATTCGACCCCAACATCCATCGGGATATTTTTTTTGATACAACGATCGTTTACGCTCTTTCGTAAAAGACGAGTGTAGTTTGAACGTTATCAAAAATGGCACAGTTGCCGGGGAATTGAGTTGTGATAAGCCATTAGTTATTTATTGATTCAAACTAGTTTTGTATTTTTGTTTTACATCTTGTTTTGTTTTTATTTTATTTTTTTGTTTTTGTTTATTTGTAGTTGTATGATGGAATCATGGAATGAAAGGAGGTTTGTTGTTGCAACCCTTATTATGATGACCCATGTCCCTATTGTAGAGGACCACACTATTGGCAAGATTGCCAATATGCCCGTAGAAGGGAGATGAGTGCACCTTCTCCTTCCTATGATGGGTATAGATGCATATTATGTGGTAGTCATGGGAGACATTGGGATGGATTCCCAATTGGGTTCACTTCTCGTTATAGTAGCTATGATAGAAGTTGTTCTCCTAAGCTTGATAAGAATGAAGCCATGGCAAGTGAGGAAAGGAGAAATACATATGGGCGCATGGAAGTCATGCTCCAAGCCTTTGTGGAGCGGGAGTCTAATGTGGAAAAGAATGTCAACCCCTCCATGCCAATGGAATCATTAACTCCTCAAGAAGAAAGTTGTAGAAGTCTACAAGAAGAAGCGGAGGAGACATAGAGGAGCGTAACAAGAAGAAGTGAACAATGGGGCATAGCTCAACTTAACTCATGGGAGGAAGCTCAAAATAATGATGACGAAGGAGTTAAGGTGAAATTTGAAGAAGTCATAGAGTTGTGCCAACCAAACAACATTGCAAAAATGTAAGATGCGAAGGTTGAAGAAGTGACACTAGAGTCACCAAGTGACATCCAACTAATCACGCTCAAGGACTCTAGTGAACTTGAAGAGGAGGATGTCAAGCAAGAAGCATTCTTGAAAGGGGAGTGACTTAAACCACCCTTCTATCATTTTTCAACATTGAACTTGGTTGACAAAATGGATACTGAGGAGACCAAGTCAATGAAGGAAGTTGAGAAGGACGACCAAGGTGGATTCATCTTAGAGTATGCCATGCCAACCAAGTCAAAGCATATCCCTCCTCTAAGGGTCAAGAAATATAGGATTCAATATCCATTGCTTAGCCCCTTGATTCCTACACCACCACCCCTCAAGCGGAGTTGAAGAATGGACAAGAAACTAGGGGTTCGATTCAAATGCTCAAAGTGGAGAGAAAAGTGGTGAAAGTTGAAGTCATCGAGCCACGACGTTAACTAAGGCGCTTCTTGGGAGGCAACCCATATGCTTTTACATTTTGTTTTTATTTTCCTTTTGTTTTATTTTACTTTACGTTTATGTTGTCTTTGATTGTGCATGGGTGGAACAAGTGTGGAATGTGGCAAATAGTGAGAGAAGCAAAGGAAAAAGGAGAGCATGGAAAATGCGTGTAAAATGGATGCCTCCATCATATAAGGGAGCTCTCTCACCCATTCCTTCCTCATTTTGTTTAACCTTAGGCATCGAGTACAACGCATTGTTTTGTTAGGGGGTGAAGTCTGAGTAACCCACTTGATAAGTGATGCACGATATGGCCCTATGATAGATTAGGTGATGTCATTCTTAAGGGTAAACAGTTATTACTTCTTAGTAGTATCGTCTTTTTAGATAGTATTCTTTGAATAAACTCCAAGGGTTTTATTTATACTACGGTTCTTTTCCAAGGAGCTGTTTCTTTGTCTTTTATTTTTGTTGTCGAATCGGGTTGGCACTTCCCGATGACAGATTAAGAGGCAACTTTCTTAAAGGAAATTGTCAAGTATAGAGTCTTGTAGAGTCTTTATTACACTTGTTTGATGAGGTACCACCAACATTTCTTGCTTGGCATTGTGCATGAGTTTCAAAAAGAAAAGAGGGGTATCTAAATTTGAAAAGTGAGCACTCTCTTGTAATGAATTATATATTCCTTGCTTGGCTTGTTGATTCGCAACTAGCTTGTTAAAAGTCATTCTCTTAATGTGATAGAGGAAGTGTGTGAACTCCTTGGATTGTGATGCCTTGTGTGGTAAGGTTTTCGACTTAATTCTTGTGTATGCATGATTGTCAAGAACTTTCCCTAAGCGTGATTCAAGGAGAAATAATAGATGGGGCAACACTTAAAATATGATCTTAGGCTCTCTTTTGTTAAGTCACTTCACCCAAAATGACTTCCTTGAACATTAATCTTTGATAGCCAACATTTGAGCCTTGGACCCTTTCTTGGAAACTACATTACAAGCCTAATGACCATTTTTAATCCTTCTCTTTGGCACCCATCCTCCCTAATGGCTAGTATGAAAGAATGAAAATAATGTGGGCTTCAAGCCCAAGAAATAGGGAGAGATAAGGAAATGAATATAAAATAAGTCAAAAGCCTAAGTTTGGAGGTTTGCAAGAGTAGTGATAACGTCCAAAATATATCCTTCATGCAAATAATAAACACGGTCGAAGTATCAAAACAAGTAACCCAACGAGTGTCGGGGTCGAATCCCACAAGGACTAGTGAATAATAGTTACAAGTGTCGGTTGAGAAATTGAAGTTAGCTTGCACCACGTAGAGTTAACATAAAAACAAATAAATTGGGGGGATTGGAATTTTTAGTGAATTATGTTTGGTAATTTAGTGGAATAAAATAGCAATATCAGCAAGGTTATCAATAAAGATGTGAAAGACCAGAGGTGTGGTGTAGATGATATACCAACTAGAAAGGGACATGCTAGGTCATGTTATAAGTTCAATTAGTGTAAATAATCTTGGGAATTGGGTAATTACAACTTTTGAGCCTTATAACTACCTCTTATTAGAGTTTTGTCAAACCTCTAGCCACTATTTAGCTCAACCCGATTAGATTTAGATTAGCAGCTGCACTAATTTCTAGCTATTAGCTACTAATGAGGAGTAAGACTGCGATTTTAGCTATTTCTAGCCAATTTCACAATCTNCTATTAAATTCTCTTCCAATACTTAATTATTCTTTTACTAGCAACAATCAAGCAAGAATAAATAGATCCATATCATAATTAATGGATCTTTCTTTATAGATTGAAGAGAATCTAACAGATTTACACTTATTTAAATAATATGAAGATGACTCTGGCAATACCCACTCTAATTAAATATTCATCATCACACGCCTCTACTTAATGATTTAGCTACTCATGATTAAGAAATTCAAAAGCACATTCATCGATAAACACATTGAATTTAATAACAAGAGTAGTAAAATCAAATTTACAAATAGTCTCTAACAATGGTTGTACCTTACTATTAAGAAGAAGAAGTAGAGAAGAGTTTTTTCAAAGTCTACTAATCAAAATCTCCTTTTCTCTGCTAAGAGAATGTTCTAAAACTAAGAAAGGAAAAATGATGTGATATGCTCTGCTCTCTATATGCTCTAGTACACAATACTTTCTCTAGTATTTATATCCAGTAAAATAGGGCATCTTCTATCTCTTTTTCTGTGCTGGAATATTTTACCCCTAAGCATCGTTTTGGAATAGGAGGAGACACCATCGATTCGCCGGTTCAATTTGTAAACCATCGGGTATATTATCTGAGCCATCACTCGACTCCAGTGAGCATTGACGGTTCATACGGCGTTTAGCCAATCTCAAACCGTGAATCGCTAGATCTTTGTTCTTCATTCCAGAAAATCAGGTGTATTTCGGTGACTGGACTAGCAAGTCATCATTGGCAACTCACGGTTCACCAGTGGCATTTTTCTCAGAGGCAATGATAATCGGCCATTTGACCGGCGTTTCTCCTGTTTGCATTGGTAGACCGCCAATTTGTTCTCACTTACTTCTTTTTTCTCCATTTTTGCTCTTTTCAACACATTTAGGCATCTTCACACAATCAAAAGAAAAAATGGAATAAAATAATCTATATAATCAACTCAAAAACTAAGCAAAAACTCAAGCTTAAGAGCCTAATGAGTTGGTCAATTACCAACACATCAAACCCCCAAACTTGAACCATTGCTTGTCCTCAAGTAATGCAACTCTCATTCATTGTAAAACATGCCACTTCTACACAAAATTAAACATCACCAATAACCTGAACTATGACAACCCAAAAAATGCTCGCCAAGCTCACCGAAAAAGAGAAGTAAATACCCCAAAAGACCTAAACAATGAAGATGTTTCAATATTCTACCACTTTCTACTAACAAGGTTCATAAAAGGATTCATTTAGTAAAATAAGGGCATTGCTTAACCATGAAATACACATAGAATCTCAAGTCATAATCAGTGCACATTCAAAGCTTGCTTTAGAGTTTAAACTTCTCATGCCCTATTCACACATTAATTCTGGATGCCCTTGTGTCCTTAAAAAGGGATGATTCCACTCACCGAAATAAGAATTCCTATTTTTCTGTCATGTAATCATTGAATACACACAAGGGATTATTTGGAAGAGATAATCACACTCACTCTCCCAAAAGAAATCATCATGCACACACTTGACCCATAGGCTTGCCCTTCATATAATTAGCCACTAATATAGAGTAGCTGCACTTAGAATCATTTAGGGCTTGCGGGTTATGATGTAGGCTCGTTAAGGGTAGGATGAAAATTTGGTTGTAGTGACTAGATCCTCCCTAATGCTTCTTGTGAACATACCTCCCATCAACTCCTTCCACTCACTTCACTTTGTTTCATTCTTTCATTGTTTTTGACTTTTATTTCTTTAACAACCCTCCTTATAACCCCTTTGGCTTTCACAACTAGCCTTATCATCTCAAGAGAAAGCACCGGTCAAACAAATTGATTTTCTCTTTTCGATTTATTCTTTTATGCATTTTGACACAATGTGGTGCTACCTCAAACTGAAATTCTTATTTTCTCCTTTTTGCACACCCCCAAACTTAGGTTTTTGCCTCATTTATCATTTTTTTTCACTCCTTTTTTCTTGGGCTTAAAGCCTCATTTCATCACTATCTTGTAACTAGCATTTAGGGAGAATGGGTGCCAAAGAGAGGTATTAAGAATGGTCTTAAGGCTTGTAATGTGATTGCCAATGAAAGGGTCTAAGGCTCAACATTGGCTGACAAGGATCAATGCTCAAGGAGGGTATATAGGTGAAGTGGCTAGACGAAAGAAAGTCTAAAATCATGTTCTCAGCACAACTACATCTAGAATTTCTCCTTGAATCACATTTGAGGCAAGTTCTAGAAAAGAAATCATCCATGAGACTCATCAAAAATTCCTCATTACACAAGATATCACCCTTAAAGGGTCCACAAGAGTCATTCCCATCACAAGATTTCAAGTTAGGACATCAAAGCAAGCAAACATCTTAAGTCAAACAAAGAATTAAAATGTGTGACAAAGAATGATATGCTATTATGTCAACATTTTCTTATTATCTTCATTTTCATGCCCTCATTTTAATTTCAGTGGTGCTTCTCAAAACAACTTCATAAGAGACTCAAAACAACATGGCATTTTCCCTTAATAATATCGCAACTCAATCTATCATCGGAAAATGCCAACCCGGTTCGACAAAGAAAATAAAAAAGAAACAAAAGAATGCTTCTCGGGAAAGAACTGTGGTCTAAAGAAAACCCTCGGAGTTTTGATTACTACGCTACTATTTACAAAGGCGAAAAAAAACAAGACTTCATGTCATTTCATGTAAAATTTTGCAATTTAAAGCAAAGACCCCATTTACTCACTAACCACCACCTATCAAGAACTAGACCAAATCATTCATTCATTTTTTTTCAAAACAAAACAAGCCCGGTAAGGGTAATCATCAATAATAAAAAACAACAGCCTGATAAGGGCTCTACTCAATCAATTCCGAACAAAAACAGAAAACATCCATCAATGACCCCATCATCAACTGCGCTCATCCCTCCCCCACTTAAAAGAGTACATTGTCCATAATGTATGTATGCAAAAGGGAAAGGGACAAGAAACTCCCTGAGTAGGTCATTCTTCCTCATCGTCAGCCTCTACATCACCTGAACCACCACGACTGGCCTCACCTAGCCCAGAAAAATCATCTCACATACCCTCGAAGAGATCATAAATAGCCCCGAACTGAGGAAGGAGCAGCCATTGCAGCATCCAGGGCACTCATATCCGACATTTCTATTGAAGTCCGACTCTTCCACTCTTGCACCTCAGTTCTGAGGGAGGTGATAGCCCCTTCATCCGCATCCACCCTCTTACATAGTATAGTGACACTCTCATATAAAGACTTGAGCTCCTTTTTTATTGTTTGGGCAATGAATGCGGGGAGGCTCTTAGCCATATCTGGAGTTGGCTCTCGTGAGAGTTGGTCATTTCCAAAAGCTTGTGGAGACCACTTGGTTGAGAGGATTGCGGAGGGGAAGATGCTCCACACTGAGGCATGTCGCTTGAAGCTTAGCCTGACATTTCAGGCTGGGGCATGTTCAACTCTGGGGCCTGTGGTGATTGGTCCGACCCATGGAAAGGGGATCCCTCAGTGACTCCAAAGGCTTGTAGTCTTTTTCTTTCATTGTCGGTGCCTCGACATCTCTCTTCCTTTCAATGGCTATCACTCCTAAAGTAGCGGAAGGGGTTTCATCTGGGAACAGAGGCACTCCAGCTTGTGAGCAAAGCTGGGAAATGAGGATGGCATAGGGCATTGAAGTGCTAGACTATCGTGCCTTTCTCATCATTTGTTGGGCGACAATCTCCCTGAAGTTAATAGGGACTCCAGTCATGATGCAAGCAATGAGAATAGCAGTTTCTAAACTGACCCTTTGCTCGTTTTTGGAGGGGGTGATACGGCCACAAATAAAATCCAGTCGCAGCTTGGCCTTGAACTTCAAATCATGACGAGAGATTTCGCCACTCATGGAGGACCAAAGAGGAGTGTCAACAGCAATGATTGGGACTAACCAAGAAAATTGATCTTTCATATCAGCTATCCGGTCCATGTACTTCGTACCGAATTCAATTTCATCTTTCTAAAATAGGGAGTTAATGGCCGCCGAGGTGATGTTGACTTCCACCCCCTTTTGCATAACTGATAGTAGGCATGAAAGTCATCGAATTTTCCCCTATGTTGCATGCTATTTTGTCGATCTTGATAGGAGTCACAGAATTCAGACATAGAGCTAGGGTAGTGAGGCGGGAGAGGATTTGCAAACGCATGCCATTTTCATGCTGTGAATTAGGCGGTGATGTTGGGAAGATCACACTTCAATCTCGCTAAATCAAATTGCTTCTCCACCTTGATGGATCGGCCTTGACAAATGACATAATGCTCTTGCATGTTTGGGACGCAAAAGATGATTGATTCCTTGGTGTTGGCACATGGTGGAGCGGCCTTTGCTTTTCCCTTGCTCTTGCTAGAAGATGAGACGGGGGCCTTTCCCTTTCCTGTATTTCTGGATAAAGACATGTTTTTTCTGCAAGGATGATGTTAGTGAGAACTATTCGAGAAGTAAAAAAACTATTCTAAGGGTGAAATGAGAAACAAAGATAAGAAAACATCATATAAATAACCAGCAGTATCAGCAAAGTACCAGCGAGTCGCAGGAGGAATTCACGGACCGCCGCTGGCTCGCTAGTGAGGAACAAAAAAACTGGGCAAACTTAAAAGTGTACCAGCGATTGGGCGGCGAGTCGTTGGTCTTGATTCGTGGCCAATGTAACACAGGATCCACTCAGTGTCCTGAAGCCATTTTTTAAAAGTGGATCGGCGTTCCATCGGTGGTTCGTCAAACCCGACCAGCGAAACGAACCTCATCGTCCACAAATAGAATTTAAAAAACTCAAAGGCGCCCATTAATAAACACTCACACACAGCTTGATGGAAATAACACTACTACATCTTAAACAAAATCCCATGATGATTTGCCCTTAAGAATGGCCTCACCCAGCCTATCCTCGGGCAAAACGTTGCATTCCATTCCGATTGGGTTACTCAAACTTCACCCACTTAAAATTTCACACAAATAGAACACATATTCCCCATTCCTTTCAACAAATAGAGCATATTCATGAATCCAATAGGAAAGGAAAGCAAGGTGTTAAGACTAAAAGAATTAAGAACCATTGAGAAAATCATGACAAGGGCAAGAAAGCTTTTACCAATATATCAGAATGCTTGCACACTTGAGCTTGAAAAGCTAGATAACTTTCAACAATGGCACTTCAGGAGATGTGTAGTAGAGAAAGGAAATGTAAGTGTAGTGATTGTGTTAGTGAAAGAAGGGAGAGGTTTTTATAGGTAAGAAATGGAAGATTGATAGGTTGAGGGGAAAGTGGAGACTTAATGTGTGGGTGTGTTAGTAGGAAGCGGGAAGGTGGAAAAGAAAAGGTGGAAAAGAGGAAAATATAGGGAAGTCGAAATGTTGAGTAGTGAAGAGACAAAAAGGGTATGAAAAAATAGTGAAAAAGGGGACCTAAGGGAATATTGTGCAGAATAGAGTGGCTCATCTTGTATTTGGGATTCGGTGGGTCTGCTCTTAATTTCCATTTTAAGACAAATTTATACCTCAACCGGCGACGCATCGGCAATTCGCCTAACAAACAGGCGTTCCACCGCTTTACCCTTTCTTTTTCGAGTATTTGTGCCCAGGTCTCTGTTTCTCAGTCGACGACTCACCGGCGGTTCACGAATTGGATCGGCAATCCGCCAGTGACCCGCCGCTTAGGCGCTAAAGCTTCAGGTAATCTGTGTTGCATCAGCGACCTACTAGTGGTCCACGTTTATGCATCAGCGTTTCGCTGATGGGTCCTCCAGCCTATTGATCCAAGTCCCAGCCTTCTTTTTGTACCCATCTTGAAATGGCTATTTGCGCTTCTGGATCGGTGAATCACCGGTTCAGCGCAGTTCCTCTCTTATGTGGTTTTTTTTCTTTGTTCCTCATTTCATAGATCCTACAAAAACAAAAACAACAAAGGCATAAAATTAATCCACTAAACACTTAGGTTGCCTCCCAATAAGCGCCTTAGTTAATGTCGTGGCACAACGTAGATCTCATTCAACACCTCTTTTTCGATGGATCATCCTCCGACTCCGTCTCCTTAATCTCCAGTCCTTTGTCCTCCTCCTCATTTTGCAACACCCCTATTACCTTGCATTTGGGGGGAGTTTCAACTGATGGAAACACCTTAAAGGTGACTTCATCACTTCCAACTATGAATTTTAGCTCCCCAAGCTCCACATCAACCACAGCTCTCCCCGTAGCTAGAAACGGTCTTCCTAAAATAATGGGTACCTCCACATCCATTTCCCAATCAAGGATAGAAAAATCAACAGGTAGGATGAACTTATCCACCCTTACCAACACATCTTCTAACACCCCCCACCATTTTTTTATGAACCTATCCACCATGAGCAACCTCATCGTCGTAGGCTTTGTGCTTCCAATTCCCAACTTCTTGAAAATGAGTAGGGGCATTAAACTTATGTTGGCACCAAGATCGCATAGAGCTTTATTAAACACACATATCCCAATTGTACAGGGGATTGTGAAAGCTCCCGGGTCTTACCGCTTGGGAACAAGGTTACTCATCATCATTGCACTACAATGGTGCATTTTCTCCCCACTACCTGCATCAACCACCTTCTTCTTCTTCAGCAATTCTTTCATTAACTTCGCATATCCTGGCATTTGAAGAAGAGAATCCACTAATGATATATTGATGGACAACTTGCTAAATATGTCAAAGAATTTGCTAAACTGGTCATCCTTCTTTTTATTAGCCAACCATTGTCGATAAAGAGGTGAGACTCTTGCTTCAACCTTGTCATCAATTGATGCCTTCATGCCCACCTCATCATTATCAGCATGTGAGAGGATTTCATCATCCTTCCCCTTGCCTTCCTCTTCAATCTTTTCCTCACTCCTTGGAGTCTTTGGCATCTCGTTGAATTCATTTTCCTCATATGATTTTGGGTCACTAACCTCTTTGGGCTTCACCGGTGCATCTCTGGTCACTTTTCCACTCCTAGTGACAATAGCCATGCATTGACTATCTTTCTTTGGGTTCGGCATTGTGTCACTAGAAAGCGTTCCCTTCATCCGGGGGTTCATTTGAGCCGACAAGTGATTTATTTGGGCTTCCAAATACTTGATGGAGGCTAAATGTGAGCTCACTATTTGGGAAAGGTTAGAAACCTCCTCTCTTAACTCTTTGACCCTGCTCTCGATTGACTCTACTTTCTTTAGGACTCTTGATAGCATTTCCTCAATTTTTGAACTACCCACGTTACTCATACCCGGCTGACTGTGGGAGTTTCCAACTTTTAGAGGGGGAACATACGGGTTTGGAATCCGATGATAGTGATCCCTCTCTTGATTCTGCTCCCTATTTCCCCATCTTTAATTTCTGTCGGGCCACCCCTGCGGATCACGATTTCTCCAGCCTTGATTTTCATCCCTTGGGTGCCAAGGACCTTGATTGGTTCCTTGGAATCCAGGTCAGGGACCTCCCATTTGGTTTTCCATGTATTGACATTCTTCCTCATATCTTGGCGGTGACGATTCCCCATCATATTGCAAAGGACCTTGCATACCCACAACATTTACCACCTTGGAACCTGCCCCCATTACGTGCTTTGTCATTAATTCCAGCTGTGTCATCAGCTTGGTAAGATTCCCATCCCGCTCTTCATCCCTTTTTCGCAATTCATCCGCTAATGCACTTGAGTTGATCTCATGTGTAGATACATTTGTCTCTCGCGTGTGTCAAGCCCTATTGGTTTTTGTCATTCTGTCTGGAAAGGCTTTGGCCAACCCATATGTTTGATCCATAATAGACCCTCTAGGTAAATTGTTGGCCACGGACTTGTTGATGGAATCAAGGGCACTGTAGAAGTTTTGGAGAAGCACTCCATTCGAAAGTCCATGATTGAGACAAAGAGCAATCTTCTTTTTGAACCTTAGTCATGCCTCATGCAAAGGCTCTCCCAATTCTTACCTGAAATTTGTGATGTTGTCCCTCATCCGCAACATCTTTGATGGAGGGAAAAAATGATCCAAGAAAGCCTCGGTTAACTCTTGCCAAGATGTAATGCAACCCGGAAGGAGTTCCTCCAACCACATTGTTGCCTCCCCATCAGTGAGAAAGGAAAGAGTCTCAGCCTGATTGACTCTTGACTAATATTGGTAATGTTGAAGGACTGGAATATCTCCAAGAACTTCTCAAATGCCGATTTGCGTCCTCACTTGGTTTATTGCCAAAGAGTCCCTTCATGCAGCATGGTGCTTGTGACAAGAAATACTGCATTCCCTACCGTAGGTTGTAGGCGGATGGCTCCAGCAATTTCCGGCATCACCGGATTATCCTCATTGTGCTCTATGTTACCTTCGCTGAGCTATCCCCGGCTTAGGAGTGATGACTCATGTGTTTGTAATATCCTAACAAACACAGCAAAATCACGTCAAGTAGCTACGATGCAAAACTATTTCAACTTAACAATCAACACAGGAATATCAAGCGCTTGTCTCCGGCAACGGCGCCATTTTTGATAACGTCCAAAATATATTCTTCATGCAAAGAATATACACAGCCGAAGTATCAAAACAAGTAACCCGATGGGTGTCGGGTCGAATCTCACAAGGACTAGTGAATGATAGTTACAAGTATCGGTTGAGAAATTGAAGTTAGCTTGCACCACGTAGAGTTAACATAAAAATAAATAAATTGGGGGGGGATTGAAATTTGTAGTGAATTGTTTTTGGTAATTTAGTGGAATAAAATAGCAAGATCAGCAAGGTTGACAACAAAGATGTGAAAAGACTAAAGATGTGGTGTAGATGATATATTAACTAGATAGGGATATGCTAGGTCATCTTATAAGTTCAATTAGTGTAAATAATATCTGTGAAAATATCCACATGGACGCCATACAAGTA
>JACEIK010000863.1:341927-352556 GCA_018107945.1 Datura stramonium
CAAGGCAAGCACTTTTTCGCCAAAGTGGAATCGCTTAGCGGAGCAAGCAATGCTGCAGCGAAAGATGCAGACCAAAACATCATATTTTTTCCACATTTAAAAATCCAAATCCCATTTTAACAAGGTTTAGGCATTAAAATTCTTTGAAAAACAAATTTTGGTTTTTCTAGCTAGGAAGGGAATATGGTGGCTAATGGGAAACAACCCCCTTTCGAAATACTGATTACATGTTAGTTTATTTACCGTTATCATATTATTTCTGCCTATTCTCTGTGGGATCGACCCCAACCTTTATCGGATTGATATATTTGATAGAGAGTGCTTTATACTTTAATTTCGAGGCGTAATTTTAGCGTGATCAATCAATAAGTTACTTTTGAGACTTACTACAATATCAGTATCATAAATAATTTTATTTCTCCAAGTAGTAACACATTATCTTTTCGAGAGCTCTCAAATAATTATGTAATATCACATATTCCATAATATCATTTATATGGTGAACATCTCCTTTTAGGGAGAAAATCATATTATTATTTTCATGGTCAAATGTCACAACCTGAGTCTGCATCCTAGCCGAGAAAAGGTACTTTGTGCTACAAGTGGCTCCAAGCTAACCTATGGTCTAACAATGCACTGGTAAACTAAGAAAACATAAGTGGAAGCTTTATAGAAATAACTATCCATGAAATACTGATTTAAAGAGATTAAACATATCTGAAAACAGTCGTGAACAAATTTTTCTGAAAGCCAACTACTAACTGATGAGTTGCTAGGACAAGACCCCAGCTAACTCTAAAGTATAACTGAATAAATAACTACTGAACAAACAACCATCATACTCGAAAAATGAGGACTCACAAAATGACGCTGCTGCTGAATCATCGAAGGAAAACTACTGATGATGCTGAGACTGAGAACCTGTACCTGTATCATAATATGATTTAGCAGAGAAAGTATGTGCCAGTACTTGAAATGTATAGAATAAGTGAGATATAAATTAATCATGAAAAAAATAACAAGCGCTGAACTGAAATAACATGAAATGACCAACTGATACTGAATACTGAGAAAAGCTGAGCAATAACTGATATGGTCAATATTGACCATGACTGACGGTCATAAACATGTCCTAGAACTGAGTGACTGAACTGAGCTAACCTGAACTAAACTGAACTGAAGTGAAGTTGTAATGACAAGTGGGAGAGTCTATAATAGACATATAACCACATGAGCTAAACGTGGAGTCCAATGTAAACACCTTATCGGAGAAAGCCCACTATACCTTTCTAGGGTATAGTGGTTGAGCTGGGTGATCACAAGTCCGGGGCCCGATGGGCCAATAGCCTATGGTGGCAACGTAGTTGTAGGAACCTAGATGTGCTAGAACCCCGGTCAGCTTGGTGCTAAGTACTACTCCCACTGGATAGTAATAACTTGACTACTAAGCTGATAGCTCGAAGCTGGGGTCCTGGACTAAGTCAGGATTACTTATATGGAAGTAATCTGAGAGCTTGTAGGACGGATAACTGAAAACTGGTGTTCTAAGACTGGTCAGAGCTACTTATTTGGAAGTGTCATAACCATCTAAAGAACTAACTAATAATTGATACGATTGGTTCTAAGACGAGTCAGAGATACTTGTTTGGAAGTGTCGTAACCATCTAGAAGTCTAACTGATAACTAATATTGCTGGTTCTAATACTGGTCAGAGCTACTTATCTGGAAGCGTCATAACCATCTAGAGGACTAATTGATAACTGATACTTGGGAGTATTACCGAATTGAACTCCTCAAAGAACTAACTATTGTCAAACTGATCAGCTGACTTACTGTAAGATACTGAAAAAGGCTAATTGCTAACTGAGACTGAACTAGCATTCAAACTGACTGAGAATTCATATGATAGTAATAACATGGGAATTGAAAGACTAATAGAGTCAAGCAACATTAATATCTAATGAACTATGCAAGACCCAATTTACTACATTTATAGAATTAGGGCCAAAATCATTTCACATGAAGAAATAGTAACATGATCATTAAGTAGTACAAACATAGCAAGAATACATAGGGACAAGAATCCATAAGAATTAATTAGGATCTGTCTACGAATTTACCCTAATCAAAACATTAGAGCTAGAACTAATAAGAAATTTCAGAAGGGTTTTGGGGCACAAGGGAAGAACAATTCCCTTGTTGAATTCCCACATACCTGGTGTAGAAATCCTGAAGAAAAAACCTTGATAAATCTCATAAGAAAACTGAATCACTTTTTCCTGCTCTATGCTTCCTAATTGAGTTTCTACGTTCTAACTTTGAGATGATGATAGGAATTAGAGAAAACTATTGACTACTCCCTAAATCCCTCTGAATATAACACGAACAACATAGTTTCGGGATTAAAAAGGTGGAAAGTTACAGAAATACTGTTGAAAAACTGGAAAACTGCTCGACAGGGACCAATGGGTCACACAATGAGTCATTGGTTGATACCACAACTCGTTGGGACCAGTCGTTGGTCCTGGGCTTGAAAAATGGGCTCAATGGAAATGGACCGCAGAAGGGAACCATGAATCATTGGATGGAACAATAGGTCATTGGTTCCTCTTGTGGTCACTGACAAGAAAAGCTTGGACCCTCAGCGGCAGACAACAAAATCACTCGTTGGTTGAACCAATGGGTCATTTTTTATATTTTTGGTTAACACTACCTGGACCTAAAATATGGCGATGAGTGGAAACGATGACTATTAGAGGTGGCAACGATTTTTTGATTCCACTCGTTTCTTCTGGGAGATTTATGGAAGATTTCTAGACTTAGGGTGCAACAGATGATAGGATGACTCGTTACTCTTTCTAATGGGTCGTCTTATGCTTCATTGGTCCTCTAAAAGACGTTTTGTAGAGCTGACAATGACTCAGATAACGGCCCGTTACAAGTGATAACAATCTGTTGTCTGGGTCACTCTGTGAAAAAAAAATTCTTGTTTTTCATGCAAAGTCTGAGTTTTATCTTGGTAAGAGAGACTATCCTTCACTCCCACACAGTCTTGTGGAAAAATTGAGGTCGGATCACCGATGCACTTCTTCAACAGTGACACATGGAAGACTGGGTTTATAGATGCTAGCTCCAAAGTTAATTCTAACTCATAAGCAACATTTCTAATTCGCCTCAGAATCCTGTCGTGTCCTAGATACGTCGAACAGAGTTTCCCTTTCTTTCCAAACCTCATCACCCCTTTCATGAGTGAAATTTTCAAATAAACTCAATCATCCACAACAAATTCTAACTCTCTCCTCCTCACATCTGCATATGATTTCTGTCAGCTCTGAGCTATTTTCAACCTTTCTCTGATAAGTTGCATGTTTTGCATAGCCTCATGAACTGAGTCTAGTCCTATCAAGGTAGCTTTTCCAACCTCAAACCATCCTATAGGAGACCTACACCTTCTACCATATAATGCCTCAATCGGGGCCATCTAAATACTAGAGTGGTAGTTGTTGTTGTATGCAAACTAGATAAGAGGTAGGTGATCATCCCAACTGCCCTTGAAGTCGATCACGTAGGCTCTCAGCATATGTTCTAAGGTCTGAATAGTATGCTCAACTTGTCCATCTATGTGAGAGTGAAATGCTATGCTGAACTTGACCTGAGTATCGAGTTCTTTCTAAAATGACTTCTAGAATTGCGAGGTGAACTGGGTACCTCTGTCTGAAATAATGGATAAGGGAACTCCATGCTATCTGATCAACTCTCGAATGTATAGTTTAGCATAACTCTCAGCTTATTTTGTAATTTTAACTAGGAGGAAATGTGTTGACTTGGTCGTCTAATCTACTATCACTCAAATTGAGTCATGCTGCCGGCGAGTACGTCGTAGACTTGTAATAAAGTCCATATTCACTTCTTCCCACTTCCACGTGGGTATATTGATATCATGAGTCATACCCCAAGGTCTCTGATGTTCAACCTTAACCGGCTGGCAGTTCGGGCACTTAGCACAAATTCGGCAACATCTCTCTTCATGTCGTTCCTCCACTAGATTTCCCATAGGTCATGGTACATCTTAGTGGCACTTGGGTTGATAGAATATCTAGAGCTGTGTGCTTCTGCTAGTATCCGCTATCTCAAGTCATCAATTTCTGGAACACATAGCAGACCCTGGTAACGAAGCACACCATCTCCCTCTTTGGAGAAAGCCTCCACTTCTTTTCTTAGAACAACATCTCTTAGCTTAAGCAATATGGGATCTTCATCATTCTATGACTTAACCTCGACAACTAACGAGGATTCTAACCCACTCTATAGTACTACTGCGCCCTCAGCTGAATCCACCAACTGCACTTCCAACCGAGCTAACCTATGAATATCCTTTGCTAGCTCCTTGTTTCCCTCTTTAACATGAGCAACATTCCTCATGGACATTCTACTCAAGGCATCTTCCACCACATTTGCCTTACCCGGGTGGTACAGCACACTCATGTTGTAGTTCTTCAATAACTTCAACCACCTTCTCTGGCAAAGGTTCAGATCCTTCTGACTGAAACATGTATTAAAGGCTCTTGTGATCTGTGAAAATATCCACATGAACCCCATAAAGGTAATGCCTCCATATATTCAAAAAATCACTACTACTGCCAATTCAAGATCATGAGTCGGATAGTACTTCTTATGAACCTTGAGTTGTCTGGAGTTATAAACTATCACCTAACCTCGCTGCAGCAGAATGCAATCGAGGCCAACTTTAGAAGCATCACAATATACTACGAATCCAGTCGTTCCTTCTAGTTAGGTCAAAATAGGAGTTGTAGTGAGTTAAGTCTTCAACTCTTAAAAACTCTCTCACATACATCTGACCATTGAAATTTCACCTTTTTCTGAGTTATCTTAGTCAGAGGAGACACACTAGAAGAAAATCTCTCTACTACGAACTGTCGGTAATAACCAGCTAGGCCAAAGAAACTCCTGATATCTATTGGGGAACTGGGTCTCGGGCAGTCTTTCACTACTGCTATCTTTTGAGGATCTACTTGAATACCCTTACCTGAAACCCCAGACTTAAGCCAGAATTCACATTTTCTGAATTTAGCGAATAAATGGCGGTCTCTGAGAGTCTGCAACACTATCCTTATATGGTTAGCATTCTCCTCTTCATTTCTGGAGTATACCAGAATGTCATCTACGAATATAATGACGAACATGTCTAGATATTGTTTGAATATCCTATTCATCAGTTCCAAAAGTTGTCAAGGCATTAGTTAGTCTGAACCACAAACTTATAGTGGCCATACCGAGTTTTGAAAGCTATTTTTTGGTATGTTACATTCCTTGACCCTAAGCTGATGATATCCCGAATTGAGATCTACCTTGGAAAAACAACTGGCTCCCTGAAGCTGGTCGAACAAGTCGTCAATCCTAGGTAGAGGATACATGTTCTTAACTATAACTTTGTTCAGTTGACGATACTCGATACATATTCTAAGGGTACCATCTTTTTTTCGCACGAACAACACTAAAATACCCCATGGAGAGATGCTGGGCCTTATGAAACCCTTATCAAGAAGGTCTTTCAGTTGTTCCTTCTACTCCTTAAGCTCAACAGGAGCCATTCTGTAAGGAGGAATGAGATGGGCTGAGTGTCGGAAGAATATTTATGCTGAAGTCTATTTACCGCTCAGGAGGGACTCGGGGAAGATCTTTGGGAAACACGTCAGGGAATTCACTGACAATGAGAACTTATTGAATAGTTGGGGTCTCGGAGCTAGAATTTTTGGCCCAAACTAGACGATAGATGCACCCCTTCAAAATGAGCTTCCTTTCCTCAAAGTAGGAAATAAACTGACCCTTAGGCGCTGAAATACTACCCCTTCATTCTAACACTGGCTCATTGAGAAACTGAAACTTGACAACTTTAGTTCTGTAATAGATTGTGGTGTAACTGGAATTTAACCAATCCATGCCAAGAATAAGGTCAAAGTCGACCATGTCTAGCTCTACTAGATCAGATGGAATAACTTTATTCGACACTGAGAATGGGCAGTTTGTATATACCCGACTGACTCTAACTGATTCATCAACTGCGGTGGAGACTGAGAATAGTTCTGAGAGGACTTCTGGACTAATTTCAAATTGAATAACTATATAAAGAGTCACGAATGATAGTGTGTCTCCTGTATCTAGTAGGGCATATACATATAGATTGAAAAGACGTTACATACCCGTGAACACGTCAGGTGAGCTCTCCTAATCCTGGCGAGAGAACAAAGCATAAAAATGATTTTTGTACCGGCCTCCATCCGTACCTGAAGTGTTACCCTGCTGAGCTGGACAGCCTACTGGGTTTACTGAAGTGGAAGATTTGGTTCTCCCCCGCCCCACTAATGGACACTCCTTTAACCTATGGCCCAACTTCCCACAGCCAAAGCAATCCTCTTTGTTCATGCATCATTCACCTGGATGGTTCTTGCCACACTTAGGACAAGCTGGGTAATGGTTGCTGGCAGTGTAACTCTGGGATTGAGAGCCAGATGCTCCACCCTTCCGATCCTTGCGGGACGAAAAAGTAGAGGAACTGGCTAATGTGGGTGTTGGAGCCCTCTGTTGATGTTGTTATGGGCGACTACTGTTGTCGGACCTCTAGTGGCCATAATCCAATTGACCTGGTCAAGCCCACTTGTTCAATATCCTTCAACTTCTCTATTTCAATCTACTAGGCATGAATTATGAGGCTGGAGAGGTCAATGTCCTTGATGAGTATCGCGGTTCTGCACTCCTTAAGTACCAAGTCTGACACTCCATTGACGAATTTGAGCATGTGATCCCTTGGCTCGACTACCATCTCTGGAGCATATCTCGACAATCGAGTGAACTACAATGCAAACTCCTCCACGGTCCTATTACCCTACTTTAAACTTATTAATTTAGCAACCATGGCCTCCCTTAATTCCCAAGGAAAGAATCTATCTAGAAATGCAGTCGTGAACTCATCCTACTCTACTGGCTCTGCTTCTGTTGGCATCCCTTCATTCCATTGGTTGTGCCAAATCTGACCCATCCCTTTCAGCTGGTAGGTAGCCAGATCAGCACTTTCCATGAAACTAACACCCATAATCCGGGTGGTCTTACGCACCTCATCTACAAACTCTTGTGGTTTCTCTTCCACCTTGGATCTATGGAAAGTTGGACGGTTCATTCACCCTAGCAACTACTGCAGATCTATTTACATTCACTAGAACAACCTACTAGGTCACTTGGTTAGTCACCGTCTAAGCTAGCAGGTGGATTACTGCTCGAAATTCTGTTGTGGACACTTGGTCATCTTGAGGGCTACAGGAGCTGGTGGGGCAAGTCAGTTAGCATTTCCAGCCCTCCTTTTATTTCCTCATTTTGGAGGTATATTTTCACTAAAAGGAATGGAGCACCAGTTAGGAGGATATTTCTGGAATTAAACTTCAACACACGATAAGGAGTATGAACAAAAGGTATTTTTTTATAATAATACCTTGTAGCCTCCCCGTCATAAGTGTGGCGCGCTTCACACCCATGAAAAGGACTCTACTTGACTTGGCTTTCGGACATCCTAAGATACTTTAAACCTAGTGCTCTGATACCAAGTTTGTCACGATCCAAGTCTACACCCTGGATAAGACATGGTATATGGTGCCACAAGTGACCCCAAGCTAACCCATGTTCTAACATTACACTGGTAAACTAAGGAAACATAAGCGGAAGCTTTATAAAAATAATTATCCAAGAAATACCAACTTGGAAAGATTAAGCATATCTGAAAACAATACTAAACAACTGAGTCTAAAAGCCAACTACTAACTGATGAATTGCTAGGACAAGCCCCCAGCTAACTCTAAATTCTAACTGAATAAAGAAATACTGAACAAATAACCATCATCCTTGAAAGAAAAAGACTCACCAAATGATGTTGTTGCTTATATCGTCGGAGGGAATCTAATGACGATGCTGAGACTGAGAACATGCACCTGTATCATAATACATTACAACATAGAAAGTATGTGTCAGTACTTGAAATGTACTAAGGAAGTGAGATCTGCAATAAGCATGAAAAAAATAATAAGCACTTAATTGAAATAACAAGAAATGACCAACTGATACTAAATACTGAGAAAAGTTGAGGTATAACTGATATGGTTAATATTGACCCTGACTGATGGTCATAAACATGTCTTGGAACTAAGTGACTGAACTGAGCTAACCTAAACTTAACTAAACTAAATTGAAGTTGTACTGACAAGTGGGAGAGTCTATAACCGACATATAATCACGTGAGCTAAACGTGGAGTCCAATGTATATACCCCATCAAATAAAGCCTACTATACCTTTCCAGGGTATAGTGGCTGAGCTGGGTGATCACAAGTCTGGGGCTTGATAGGCAAATAGCCTACGGTGGAAATATTGTTTTGGGAACTTGGGTGCGGTGGAACCTTGGTCCTCTTGGTACTAAGTACTACTCCCACTTGATCGTACTAACTTGACCATAAAGCTGATAGATCGAATATGGGGTCTTGGACTAAGTCAACAATACTTATCTGGAAGTAACCTGAGAATATGTAGGATCGGATAACTGAAAACTAGTGTTCTAAGACTGGTCAGAGCTACTTATCTGCAAGCGTCGTAATCGTCTAAATAAATAATTGATAACTGATACTGTTGGTTCAAATATTGGTCAGAGAAACTTATCTAGAAGCATCGTAACCATCTAGAGGACTAACAGATAACTTATACTACTGGTTCTAAGACTGGTCAGAGCTGCTTCTCTAGAAGCATCGTAATCGTCTAGAGGACTAACTGATAACTGAAACTAGGGAATATTACTGAACTGAACTCCTCAAAGAACTAACCACCATCAAACTGATCAGCTGACTTACTATAAGATACTGAAAAAGACTAATTGCTAACTGCATCTAAACTAGCATTCAAACTTACTGAGAATATATATGATAGTAATAACATGGGAATTCAAAGACTAATAGAGTCAAGCAACATTAATATCTAATCAACTATGCAAGACCCAATTTACTGCATTTATAGAATTACGGCTAAAATCATTTCACATGAAGAAATAGTAACATGATCACTAAGTAGTAGAAACATAGCAAGAATACATAGGGACAACAATCCACAAGAATTAATCAGGATCTGGCTACGAATTTACCTTACCTAAAACTTCAGGGCTAGAATTGATAAGAAATTTCATAAGGGTTTTGGGACACAAGGGAAGAACAATTCCCTTGTTGAATTCCCACATACCTGGGGTAGAAATCCCAGAGAAAAACCCTTGAGAAATCTGAAGCCCTTGCTCCTGCTCTGTGCTTCTTGACTGAGTTTCTACATATTGACATTGAGAGGATGAGAGGAAGAAGAGAAAACTATTGGCTACTCCCTAAATCCCTCTAAAAATAACCTAAAAGACAAAGTTTCATGATTAAAAAGGTGAGATGTTACAAAAATTCCCCTGAAAGAAAAACTAAAAAACTACCCCAAGGGACCAAGGGGTCATAAAACGAGTCATTGGTTGATACCATGACTCACTGAGACCAGTCGTTTGTCCTGAGACTGAAAGTTGGGCTCACTGAAAATGGACCATGGAATGGAATCACGACTCATTGGATGGAACAATGGGTCATTGTTTCCTCTCGTGGTCATTGATAGGAAAAGCTTGCAACATCGGCTACGGACGGAACAATGACTTGTTGGTAGAACCAATGGATCATTGTGTATGATCATGGTCAACACTGCCTGGACCTGAAATCTGACGACGATTTGAAACAATGATCCGTTAGAGGTGACGACGATTCGTTAGTTCCACTCGTTGCTTCTGGAGATGTCTGGCAGATTTCTGAACTTGGGATGCAATGGACGATAGGACGACTTGTTACTCCTTCCAACGAGTCGTCCTATGCCTTGTTGTTCCCCGAAAGAAAATTCTGCATAGCTAACAACGACTCGGACAATGACCTGTTACAGGTGACAATGATCCATTTTCTGGGTCCTTCTGTGATAAATTTTTCTAATTTCCCCTAGTTTTTCATGTAAAGTCTGAGTTTTCTCTAGTAATATTTTGGAGTGTTATATCAAAATCATTATAGGAAAACTTATTTCTTGCTTTAATTTTGCCTTTAATAACTTTTCTTAATACAGTCTAACAATTGTTTTTGGTGTGCCATATGTACGCAACGAATAAAAAATTAATAAGACCACACAATAATATTTATTTTGTTCATGATCAAAAACCTTTATAAAATATTATTTTTTAATTTTACCCTTCAGTAGTTCATGAAAAGACATGCTATAATATTTGTGATGTATTAAAAGTACGTGATCTATCCAACCATATATAAGCACATCCTTTGTGCCAACATAAATTTTTTTATATCTCTCAAACTTCCATAGAGGTGAGTTTCGCATCTAACCAACCATATATAAGCACATCCTTATCCATAAATTTTTTCACATGTTGATATGTTCACTTTCAAGAACGGGTGAGCATTTGCGATATTTAACACAACCCATACACTATAACCATTTGTATATGCTTCATAAATTTTATTATAAACTTATTGTCATCCCTTGAAATTTTTGTGATACACGTC
>JACEIK010000864.1:33296-68014 GCA_018107945.1 Datura stramonium
TAGTCTCACATAATTAGAATATTAAATTATACAAAATTTAAGTATTATTCTTTTATTAAATTAACTCACAACAAAATAACTTTTTCCCCCTTTTTCTGATTTTTTTGATGTTTTTTTTGTCTCTTTTCTTTTTTTGCTTTCTTTTCTTTTGTTTTGTACTTCTGTTTTCAATTTTTTTATTTCTTTTGTTTTTCTTTTCTACTGCTATTTTTCATTTTTTTCTTTCATCTGTTAATTGTTTTTTCTCTTTTCTTTCTTTTCTTTCCCTCTTCTGTTTTCATTTCTTTTTCTCATCTATCTTTTTTTCTGTTTTCCGTTTATGTTTTTTCCTTTTTTTTGGTTTCTGTTTTTTTTTGGTTGTTGTTGCCTTTTTCCTTTCTTTGTTTTTTTTTTCTTTTTATGCTTTCTTTTTTTGTAAGTTTATTTTATTATTTTTAAATTTAAAATTATTCGTAAAAAATTAATCGTTCATATTCGTTAAAATTTAAATCTTGTTAGTTTTATATTTCTCAGCAAAAAAATTAAGAAAAAGAAGTTATGTATTCTAAAGCTTAACAATCTTGAAAAATTCATGAAAAAGAGAAGAAGACTATTATTAGTTGTTTTTAATTTATTATTATCATTTTTTTTTATGTAAATCACTTCAAATTCATTCAACTCAATCAGATATTTTATTGTCCAAATCACTATTAAAATATGTTAAATTAAAATAAGTGAATGAGTATACAAACCTAATTTAATAGCATGCTTCTTAACAACGTAATTAAACGGAAATTGCAGATGCAAACAAAATCACATTCTTATGTATATGAAAAGAAATAGATGGATAAGAGGAACCTTTTACTGGCCGAAAACTGCAGCATTAATTCAACTACGAGCATCAGGACCTCGGCTTTCTTCTTTTCTCTTCTTCTCTTGTTTTTCGCTCTCATTTTTTATTTCTGTCTGTTATATTTTTCTCTGTATTTGCCTCTGCGTGTTTTTTTCTCTATATCTGCATCTTTTTTTCTCTCTATATCTGCCTCTTTTCTCTCTCTATATATGCGTCTTTTTTTTCTATATATTTGCCTCTCTTTTTTTCTCTATATCTGCCTCTTTTTTTTTTAAAAAAAAAAAATATCTGCATCTGTTGTAGGTTTATAATGTTGTTGTATGTGAGTAGAAGATGGGGATGTGGGGGAGTGAGATTAGTTTTTTGGTTGAGAATTTTTAGGGTATTGGGAGGGGAAAAACGTGAGAATTTTTGGGTGAGAGTTTTAAGTGGAGTGGGATTCATAAATTTAAGAAGATTTTGTCCCTTTTATTTTTTTTTTCTTCTTCTTCTTCTTCTTCTTTTTTTTAAAAACATAATGATAATAAAATTACTAAATAATACAATAAAAATAATAACATGAATAAAAATAAAATAATATAAAAATATGAATACTAAATAATTAAAGAAGGGTTGAAAAATACTTAACTAAAAGTTGAGTAAAATTTTTTTGATCATTTTCTTTCTTTTATAAAATAAAATCAAAATGTATAATATAAGAAAGAAAGAAAAAAGATTTGTTTGTAAATTTTCAACAAATAAAACCTACTAAAAAGCTAAAATCAAGAATAATCATAATAGAAAATTTATCGCTAAAATAATATAAAAATTAAGGAGGGTAAAAAATTACATGTCTACAATAGCTCGATTGCCTATTAATGATTGAATGCCATCTCTAGATCCCTATGTGTCATGACTTATAATTGCATGTATGCATAGTTAGTTGGATTTTGAATGAAAAAGGGTCAGTACTTGATAAGTGCGCATGTGTGCAAATTTTGATGATGTTGGCTGAGGTCTTTTATTTTACTTTCTAGTTAAGCATCGTGTTATAATAGTATTTTATTTTTCTGAGGACATGCAAAAGTTTTAAGTTGAAGGTATTGATATGCAGTGGGTTTACAACACTTTCAACGCTTAAAATTGAGAAAAGATGCTTGGTCTTAGGTATGTTTATACATATATGAGGTCTTTTCGCCTTATTTTCAGGAAAATAAGATTTTGAAGTTGAATTCTAGAAAAAAAAGAGGAAAAAAGTGTAGAAAATGACCCAAGTGCAGTCCTCAGTACAAGCCTACTTCGGTGGTATGAGCCGTACCTGGCATTCGTGATAAAATCCAAAGGAGTTGCATAAGTGTTGAGGCCAAGTACGACTCTTGGTACGAGCCGTACCAAGGAGTCATGGAAAAAGTTAGAAGCTGTGCACTTGCCTGAGTTCCTAGTATGAATGGAGGACACGGATCGTGATGACATCATACAACTCATACCTAGGAGCCGTGGTAAATTCCAGAGAGCATGTCAAGTTGGCAGATCCCAAGGTACGGGTAGAGACCCTGAGTCGTACCATCAACGTACAAATCGTACCATTGACTCGTGGAAAACATCAAAGGTTGCCAAACTTCACAAGGTCAGACCATGACAGGCAATGTATGACTCATAGCATCATTGTACGTGTCGTACCAACTCCCAGGACTTAACCAATTTCAAAGCTGCAGTGCATACTACAGATGGAAGCCACGACTCATAGCTTCATGCTACGACTTGTAGGTTATGTCAGCGGTAGATCCCTGTTAGTTTAGGAAAGATTATCAATTATTTGTATAAATACTTTTTAGGTTATTTTCTTTAAAGAGACTAATTCATTAGTTTGATATTGTGATTTTGGTTTTACTAACACTACTTGGAGAACACATGAATTACTTTTGAGTTTTCTTCATTGTTCTTGAATTGATCATACTTCGATTGTGCAATAATCAATTCAGTTTTTCTTTAATCATCGTTGTAAGTTGTTAATTATATTTTCTTTCATGAAATCTAATTCTTTTCTTGCAATCATAAACAACTAAAACCTCCACAACTAGGGTTGTGGGAACCATGGTGAATTAACTAACTAGAGTTAACATAAGGTGATTATAAACCAATACACATGCTTGTATTGTTCATCTCTTCATCATAAACATTTCTTAATGGTGCACAACGTTAGGAATTGTCCATATTCCCTGCTTGCTTGAACCTAGAGAGGTAGAGATTGAGAAAAGAGAAGAAGAAAAAATCCTTGAACTTTAAGCTTCATTGAATAACTTAAGCTGCGGTCGAAGGATAGTTAATTTGGAATAATTCATGAAGGTTAACGTGAAAACACTCAAGAGACTTAATTCGGTTATTGAGTATAGTCATCCAATAGGGATGAATCAGTCGTTTGGATGAAACTATGTTATCAGTTCTGCATGCTAAGTATTGGGATAGATCACTAGTATCATAACCCAAAGTCGTTAGGAATCCATGGGGAACACTTTCCTAGTTAATTGCATAAACTTGATCAGAACAACAATTTACCACTTTCTTACTTGATTGTTTCTTTAAACCCCCCTTAGGAAATAATTGTACTAAAAGCATAAATACTAGCTTTATTTTACAACCTGACCATATTCCTTATGAGATCGACCCCAACCTAGTTGAGTTCTTTATTGACAACGCTCGCGTCATACTTTTACAGGGTATGATTTGAGCGTTATCACCTGAAAAATTAATTCACTTCTTTGTTATGATTGCAAATCAGTTCATAAAGTTTCATGCTAGGGATCGGAAGGTACAAACCTGAAAGGAAGATATCTTCAAGATCGCATAAGGCAACATAGAGCTTCTCGGGGACTTCGTGATAGGATTCCAAAGGGACTTATCTTTGAGGAGTCACCCGAATCAATGGTATGATCATAGCCTACACTGGCTATGTAGTTCTAGGGCTTTAGAGTTATCTCAACTCTTCACCTAACTCGATGCTAAATAATCCTCCTAAAACATACACTCATATACTTATGCCTATTTGAGGCGTCTTAAAAATATTTTATATAAAGTACTTTAGCTATAAGTATAATAGATGTTTTAAAATCTCTTTGGAGCCTTTTTCTCAAAATATTCTTAAAATATTGGGATACCTCATGCTCCAAACAACTCTTTGAAAACTTGTGAGCTCTATGCTCAAAATCATCTCACGAGTCTAAAAAACAAGACTTCACTTTAGCTGTGAAAATCATGCTCAAAATCATATTTAAAATCATGTTTTCTATCTCAAAATCTCTTTATGCATACTCTCTTTAAATATTCTCAACTTTGTGAAAACAATGCATTTACTTCAAAACACAATGCTTTCAAACCAACGCCCTCTCCAAATCATGACTTTATGTAATTGGGTTCATGGGGTAAGAGACATGAACCATCATCAATCAAAAATTAATAATCAAAATAGCATGATCAACAATTCAATAGAATAGGATTATAATCAATAATCAAGGACTTCAACAGTCAACTCAATGTGAAGAATTCAATATTGGCAATTTAACATATATAGATAGGGTAGAATACAAATTTGAGAATCTAGTAAAAAATTCTAGTTTTAATCTCAGTGAAATATTGATAGATTTAGGGCATAAGGATGATTAGAAATCCTCAATTTAGTTAGCCTTACATATCTGAAAAGTTAAGCTTAGACTCAAGCTTGAAGAACCTTAATTTGGAGAAGAAGACTTCCTAGCTTGCTTGATGAATCTTGAAAGCTTAATGACTTTGAATTCACCTTTTAATTGAATGAATAAGAGTTTAGACTAATTAAAACCTTAAATATATTCTTTAAGAATCCCAAAACATTCTGGTATAGGAGATAAAATTATAGGAATTTACTAAATTACCCCTAAAAACTCGCTTGCGATTTCTATCCCGCCTAATACCATGAGCTGTACCACGACCTGTGGTGACATACCATGACTCGTGGTGACCCTCATGGTCACTAGAGTCTGGTTGAACACTTTCTATATCTGCTTCTCACGACCCCTTCCCACGACTCGTACCTGCATAGTATGACTCATACCTTCCACTCGTGGTTACCAAAAACATTATTGAAAACTCTCTGAACCTCTTACCATGTCTATATATCACAGACCATACCTCCATACACGACTCATGTTATGGTCCATCCTGAGGCAAAAATGCAGAATTTTTTGCTGGTTCAACGTCAAGTCTAGGGTCAAATCTTAGGAACTTTTAAGGTTGTTACAACCTTCATATGAGGTGCATGGCTCTTATCCTAAATCTTATTGTGCAATATTGGTTTAAGAAAATTGATGATTCTATCAAGCGAGTGAAACAAAATGTGAGATACATTAGATAATCTCCCATGCGAATTAAAAAGTTCAAAGAATGTTGTGAATCTCAGTTGATAATTTGTAAGAATATTTAGTTTAGATGTTTATATTCGATGGAACTCTACATATGTGATGCTAGATACAACACAACATTTTGAGCTTGAGTTTGAAAGATGTAGTTTTTAAGATAACGGATTCTTGGATTATCTTCGTACCTATCTTTATAAGATGAAACTTATGCAGGTGTCCTCACAGGTGTTGATTCAGATAGTGTGAGGACAATAATAAAGTTTCTTAAAACTTTTTATCAACTTACTTTAAAGGTCTCTTGTTCAAATTATATCACTTTCGATGTGCACTTTGTGGAAATTGCTTAACTTGTCTTATTTTGAAAGAATTGATGGAAAATGAAGATGCTAGTTTGAAATAAATGGTAGAAAAAATGAAAGAAAAGTTCAAGAAGTATTTGGGTGAACCAGAAAAAAATGAACAAAATGATCTTTATTGCGTGTGTGTTGGATTCCTGTAACAAGCTGACGTGTTGTGGGTTTACAATACTTTCGATGCTTAAAATTGAGAAAATTCGTATGGTCTTAGGTGTGTTTATATGGATATGATACACTTTTTCTTTGTTTTCAGGGAAATAAGGTGTTGGAGTTGAAAGCTATGAAAGAAGGAGAAAGAATGCAAAAATTGGGCCAAGTATAGATTTCAGTACGAGCCGTACCTTGGTGGTACGAGCCGTACTGTAAGTCGTGATAAATTTCAGAAGATATGTACAAGGTACTGGACAGTTATGACACTTGGTATGAGCGTACTGTGATTCGTGGAAATCTTTAGAAGGATGCACTTGGAGTTGTCTCCTGGTATGGGTAGCAACTATGATCTGTGGTGACTACCTAATACCCATACCAAGGAGCCGTAGTGAAGTTCAAAAAGATTGTTGAAAGGTAGATCTCATGGTACGAAAGGTAACCACAAGTACTAGGAGTAAGGTATGAGCCGTATTAAGACACTCATTAAAATATTCAGAGGATGCCAGATATCTCAGGTTCAGACCACGACATGAATGTACGACTTGTAGGAGCATTGTACGGATCGTACCAACTCCCAGCACTTAGCAAAATTCAGAGATTCCAGGCATTGACGAGTGAAGCTACGACTCGTATGATCAACTTACGAGTTGTAGGAAAAGGTAGCAGTAGTTAATAAGTTTTCCCTGTTAATTTAGAAAAGGTTTCTAATTATTTGTAAAAATACTTTTCTAGGTTATTTTTGTTAGCAGACTTTGGAGACGACTTTCTTGGAGAGAGTTCGTCTATTTGGAGTTTCTTCTTGAGTTTTCAAATATTCTTGGAATTAATTTCCATTGTTCTTGAATTGTTCTTAGTTGAATATTGCAATAACCAAGTGAGTTTTATTTC
This sequence comes from Datura stramonium, assembly GCA_018107945.1. Classification (NCBI taxonomy): domain Eukaryota; kingdom Viridiplantae; phylum Streptophyta; class Magnoliopsida; order Solanales; family Solanaceae; genus Datura; species Datura stramonium. The sequence continues at coordinate 39,890 of JACEIK010000864.1, forward strand.
AATCTTCATTGTAAGTTCTTAATTATGTTTTCATTAATGAGTGCTAATTCTCTTCATACAATCATGAGAGGCTAAAATCTCCACAACTATGGGTTGTGGGAACCATGGTGAATTAACAAACTTGGGTTTGCATATAGTGATTTTAAACCAATATGTATGCTTGTATTGTCTTCTTTTCAATCTTAAACGTTTCTTGACAGAGCGCAACATTAAGACTTGCCCGAATTCTCTATTTGCTTGAATCTAGAGAGGTAGAGATTAGGAAAAGAGAAGAGCAAAAAAGCCTTGAATTCTATGATTCATTATATAACTTGAGCTGCGGTCGCAGGATAGTTCATTTGGAACAAATTGATAATGGTTAAAGTGCAATCACTCAAGAGACCTAATCTGGTGATTGAGTATAGTCATCCAATAGGGACGAACCAGTCGTTTGGATGAACTTATGTTATCATTTCTACAAGTTAAGTATTGGGATAGATCACTAGTGCAAATCCCAAAGTAGTTATGAATCCATGGGGAACACTGCCCTAGTTAATTGCATCAACTTGATAACAACTTAAATCTTCAATACTATTAAGTTTTTACTTCTTTAAAAACCCCCATTAGGAGATAATCAAACTAAAAGTATAAATACTAGAATTATTCTACATCCTGACCATATTCCCTGTGGGATAGACCCCAACCTTTGTTGGGTTCTTTATTGACAACGTCTGCGTTATACTTTTCCAGGGGTTTGATTTGAGCATTATCACAAGATTAACTAAATTCCTTTTGCAATAGTGGATATGTTTGGAGAAGAACCTAATTGGTGAAGTGAATGAATATATGAGATCTTTGTTTGATTATTATGTTAAGAAACGATCAAAAGACTCTTTATTTGCACTATCTTCACCAACTTCATCTAGCAACTCATTGAAAACATCTAATGTGCGTGGCTATGAAAATTTTTTAAAAAAAGGAACAATGAGAATGAAACAACAACTTGAGAGCCATAAAGAAATTAATGGAGGTTCAGGTAGTAAATCAGAGTTAGATAAATATCTTAGTGAAAATGTTGAGCCAGAGGCAGATGATTTTCATATATTGATGTAGTGGAAAGTTAATGAGCTAAGATTTTTCATTCTTGCGGAGGTGGCTCATGATGTGTAAGCCATTCCCATTTCAAATGTCGCATCAGAATATGCATTCAACATAGGAAGTAGCATTATTGATCCCTTTAGTAGTTTATTTAATCCTAAACTAGTGCAATCTCTTATTCGTCTTCCATACCGTCTTAGAAGTTGCCACAACCCAAACCATCGTGATTGACACCCACACTATCTCTATGGTGGGAGAAACACATCTTACCCACTAACCCAACCATTTAAGAATCACATAAGTAAAATAAAGAAGCTCATGAGTTAAATAATAAAAAATCAGAATTAAAATGTCAAAACAGTGCGGAAGCTATCTATTAAAATCCCAAAACTAAAAGTCATCGTAAAAGGACTCTAGCTAAATAAATGTCTAAGAATAACAAAATAAAAGCAAAATAGTCATTGTTTGGAGGAAATAGACATCAATCAAAAGAAGATCTACGGTAGCCTGGATAGAGCAACTCACCCTCAAATCAGTCAACTGGCAGCTCTAGAGGTGAGGTCGCGATAAAGGCTTTGAAACACAGTTTGCACTCAAAGAAAAGTACAGGAGTAACATCTGTACAAATACTATATACTGGTATGCATCATAGGACAACTCCAATTAGTAACAAGTATATATTATAAATCAAAATAATCAAGAGACACAATTCTAAGGACACAATCATCCGCATCATAAATTAGGTAATCAATAACACTAGACAAATGCACCAACTTCAGGCCTATCAATGCTAATCAATATGAAATATATAGTCTCAAAATCAGATAACATAATATCACCAGATTATTATATAAAGCAAATCACAACAGATCAATGGAATGATGTTCATACGAAAATACAACTGCATAACCCTGTATTTCCTTCGGTCTCACTTGGTATCGAACCTTATCACACATCTGTTACTCATCTGTATACATATACCAGAGGGTCTTATATTTTCCCATCCAGTATTGACATACGAGGGACTCTACAAATCCATATACCATATGTGTGGTACCCACTCTCACTCATCGGCTCATCTGGATGCTCCCTCGGACTCGTGCTACTCATATCATATTCACTCGTTCGGATACTCACCTCGAAAAGAAGCTACTTATCTAAGAAAAATGGTTTATTCCTCAATTATCACACAACCGCTCGTTTGAATGCTCACCTCGGACATGAGCCTCTCATATCAAAATAATGGTGTATTATTCAATCATCATCTGCACATCTTTGAACACTCTCCATTCAGTCATCACAAGGACAACAATCATAGTACACATTTATTATCAGAAGTGCACATCAACAATCATGAATCATGTTCGCAGACTTAAACAACTCATAGCTTACTTACATAGCATGATCAAGTCACAAATATAAATTACAAACTATGTCCAAAGATAAATTAATCATACTTATCAATTCACAACACATACAATGGATTAAATAAAGTTTAGCTCCAAATAAATCGTAACCTACCTCAACCAAAGAATTTGAATACGCAAGCTAATTTGCGGGAGCTTTTTCTTTCTTAATGCCTCGACATACTCAAAATTTCAAAACAAATAATACAAGAGTATTTAATTATCTACTCTTCAAATAATAATCTTTAGAATTTAAGCCCACCCAATTCTACCTATAATCAAAGTTTAATTCATCACCCATGGGTTAAGTTACCAATATCTAGTCTTATCATGATCACATTACCATAGTTCATGGAGTTTCCACTCCTTTATTCCTCTTTCAAAAAACTTTTGATGCTAAAGGTTTCACCTTTATTGAATTCTAGGTCCCAAATTATCACAATGATGGACTAGCACATTCACTTTCACCGTAGGAAGTGTTAATTAACAACTTAAAAGGCTAGAAATCAATAATTACCAACACCCATTCAATTTGCCCTAACTTCATAGTTCTAGGGTTCTAATCATCATTCTATTAGTAATGACCCTTCAATGATTCTAGGAAGTTTAGGGGGAATGATTGGTGAAAGGGTTGATGGAGAATTCTTACCTTGAAGAGAAGATATGCTTTAACATTGGAAAATCTCTTTTTGGCTCTCCCAATTCATGCCTTAGAATTATGAGGTGCAAACCTCGAAATAACTAACTTATACACACATTCTCCCTCACCTCATCCATTGCAATGGTTCTTACCTTCACTGTAGTAGACTGTAATGACCCATCCAGTCGCTATAGAGCCTCGATGACATTGGCGAAAGGATTTAAAATTTTGCGGGTCTAGCTAACTTTTTTTTCAAAATAAGAGATTGATTTATTAATTGACTTGATAAGTTGATTCAAAATCCCAAGCAGCAGGACTGTCGTGGCAAAGGATCCTTCTCCGTAGTGGGACTGCTGCAATAGATGACGCAAAGCAGAAAGGTAATTTAAGTTAGAATTTTAGAGTTTTTCACCCCATTATTGTGAGGCACGAACTTTTGAGAGCAGAAGGGTGATTTTCTAAGGGCTAAGCAGTTTCTCCTTTTCAAGGTATGAGTTCTAGCTCTTTCTTTTCCTCATTCAATTCCCTAACACCCAAAATCAAAGATAGTCTCTAATGGTGAGTTCTTAGCTAAGAACCCTAGGTTTGTGAGAACTAGGGCTAGGGTCATGGGAATGATTGGGTGTTGATTCCTAGTCATAAAAGTGATAAATTAACACTTTCTAGGGTGAATTTAATTATAGAATATTATTTTGGTGATAGTTTGAGACCTAGAATTCGGTGAATTTGAAACCTTTAACCTTAAAAGATGCTTTAAGAGGGTTAGAGGAGTAAAAAATCCATGAATTAGGTTAGAATGATCATTATAGATCTGGGTTATGATAATTTAGCCTGTGATTATCGAATCAGATCGTAAGAAATGGGTAGAATGGAGTGGGTTGAGTACCCAAACCCTTGAATCAAAGAATTAGCCTATTGATTGATTCCTTAATGTCTTATTTCTATACTTCGAATGTTCGGAGGCATTAAGAAAATGCAAAGCTCCCGTGGAGTAGCTTCCTGTTTCAGTTCTGCGATTCAGGTAGGTTATGGCTTACGTTTGTGTTAGACTATAATTAGTGAATTGTATATATGTGTACTATTTATGTACAATCGATGAGGGTAGAGGATCATAAAATATGATGACTTGATGCAATACTTGCAGTGATGTAACTATGAATTGAAGGATTAATCCTAGATATGAGAACATGTCGGAATGTAGATCCTAATTGATGATTAATAATGGGAGTTGCACTCTTAATGTGATGTTCTTGACAAGTACTCTTATTTGGATATTCCAGATAATGTGTCCTTGATGTTATGATCTTGGTAGTGGAGTTTTAAGGTGATATTCTTGATTGTAGATTTTGATGACATATAATTGTAGTTGCTCTTGATCGTATATTTTGATGGTGTATTTGATTGTATATATTATGAATATATATTTGTGCATGTGTTGTATAAAAAGAGAGGAACAAGAAAGAAGCAAGGTGAATAAACCTAATTGGGTTATGTGAACTTGTTGGTGCCCTTTTGTATGCCATGAATGAGAGGGTGAATTGCTGAAGTAAATTAACTATCTTAGAACGAATTTGAGTTAAGGAAAGAATAAGTAATTGTAAGAATTTATAGTTAACCAGGTTGAGTGATTTAGACTCGATTTTATCTAATTAATCTTATGTGTTAATGAATTGACTCAAAGAAATTAGAAATAGTAATGGGGTGAAATTTGATCCGAATAGACTGCCTTAAAATGAAAAGTCACAAAACTAAGACGATTCAATAAAGTTGAAAGAACCTGAATGAAAGATGGGTACCTAGCTAATAAGAGGGTTGGTAAATTTATCTTGAGGAGTTGTGAATAATATATTTACGATGGCTTGGTTGTGAATTTTGATTGAATTGGGACTACGTATTTAATAATTGATAACTATTAAATTAATGAGTACCGATATAGGAAGAATCACTTCTTAAACTAGATAACTGGTGAATGTGGTGAGTTGTGGGTATAGCTAATGGGTCTTCATGCCTTGATCGTGTAGAATAATGTTGATATCTTATATGATTGCAGATGAGGTTTGAGAAGCTCAATGCGATAATTGTCATAGTAAGAATTAAGGGTAATTGAGATAAACAATGTGTGCTTATGTGGTGTCATAGGTGTTGACCTAATGAAACACTTGATGAACTGTGCTGATAATTGTTGATTTATATACCTTGTTGAGTGGTCACCTGAGTTGACTGAGAGAAATTGCATGACAAATATGCTGCTTATTGTTGATTCATTACTTCTTTCTAAATGGTCACATGAGTTGACGAAGTATAATGTATGAACGCTATGATGAGGATTCGTGGTTGATCAATGCGTTTGCAGGAGTTGTAATACGAGTTGACTGGTTGATATCATATTGTAAATGTTGATGAGTGAGGGATAATAGATTCTTATCTTGTGGGGTGAATGTGAATGAGATTGCTGGTATACCTTACCCTGAGATGAGAGGCTCATGTCCGAGGTGAGAATCTGAATGAGTGGATTTGTATGTGTATGAGTACTTGGATATGAGTGGCTTATGCCCGAGGTGAGCATCCGGGCGAGCAGTATGAATGGGTACACAGGCAAGTATTACTAAATATTCATACGGCTGGGTGTACGGATATGGGTACACAGACATATATAAATAGAGGTTCATACGACTGGGTGTATAGTACATGAATTTCTATAGTCCCCTGCAGGTCATGACTGGAAGGGCAGAAAAAGATTCTCTAGCATGTGTATATAGTGATATGAGGAGGCGTGTGCTTGGCACTTTACCGATGATTCGATTGTGACACAGAGATTTGTACAAGTCTGATATGATGTTCATACAACTGGGTGTACAAGTAAGAGTACACAGATGAGTATGATTATTATATCCATATGGTTGAGTATCACGATCTGAGTCTACACCCTGGACACAATACAGTATTTAGGGTTACAAGTGACTCCAAGCTAACCAATGACATAGCATACTACTGAAATACTGATAATAAGCTGTAAGCGGAGGTTCTGAAATCATTACTGAGATGACTATTTTAAACAATAATATTAAATAATATACTAAACTACTAACTTTTTCTGAAAGCCAACTAAGAAACTGGTAAGTTGCTGGAATAAGTCCCCAGCTAACTCTAAGGTCTGAAACTAGTAACAAAATATAATAGGTGGAAAAGAAACATCCGAACCTCGGCAAATGAGGACTCACCACAGAGGTCTGCTGAACGTAGTTGGAGAAGGATTACTGATGGTGCTGAGTATGAGAACTTGCGCTTGTATCATAAGACGATACAACATAGAATGTATGCATCAATATTATTAATGTACTGAGTAAGTGAGATAAGAAGTAAATATAAAGATACTGAAATCTTCAACTTAACTAACAAAACATGCAATGACCATAACTGGAATCATAAATACAGAAAGCATCTGAAAAGCTGATAATGCTGTAAGTACTAATAACTATCTAAAGGTTATATGCAGATCTAGAAAACTGAAAGACTATGACTGCACTAGACTGAGTTATACTGTACAATACTGTGGGAGAATTATAACCAACAAGTAACCACGTGAGCTAGACGCGGAGTTCAATGTATACCCCCATCGAAAAAGACCCACTATACCTTGCTAGGGTATAGTAGCTGAACTAGGTGATCACTATCTGATGCCCATTCGGGCTATTAACCTGTTGTGGCAACGTAGTTCTACGAAACTGGGTGCACTGAACCCCGGCCTGCTCGATGCTAAGTTCTACTCCCACTGGAAATTCTAATTTTGACTAACTAGGCTGATAGCTCAAAACTGTTGTACTAAGACTTATGTAAGGAATACTTATTTGGAAGTACCTTGAGAGTCTGAAGGACCTGATAACTAAAAGCTAAGTGTTCTAAGATTGGCCAGAGCTGCTTTATCTGAAAGCATCATAATGTCTGAAGAACAACCTGATGACTGATGACTGAGACTACGGAGTTTTACTAAACTCCTCAAGAGACTGAATGTAGTCAAACAGATTAGATGACATTTCTGTAAGGCATTCATAGAGCTAAGTACTGCTTGAGACTGAACAAGTAGTAAGCTAACTATTGTTCTCATAACTATACTACTATGGTGATTAAAATAACTATCATAATTAAGCAAATTTTGTATCTGGACAATTATGCTAGACTCTTTCAATTACATTTCAAGATTAGGGATAAACACATATTTCATAGACAAGATATCAACATGAATTATAACTAGTAATAACCTTCAAGATTTCACAAGAATCATGGCAAGAAGGAAGATTCACAATCTAACTGAAAAACAACCCTAACCTTGATCTTTAGAGAACTAGAATTGATAGGGTTTCTGTAACAGTTTTAGGGCACAAGGGAAGAGAAATTCCCTTGTTGAAATCCCACATATCTGGAGAAGGATCCTTGGGAATCTAAGAAAAAAGATTGGCTGCCCTAGCTTGCTCTGAGGAGTCTGTGCCTTTTCCTCATAATGTTTCAGAGAAATATTGAGAGAAGTGAGGGAGAAAGATTGACTAACTCACTTTAACCCCTACTAATTTTCCAAAAATGACATAGTTTAGGAGTTAAAATAATAGAAAGTTACAAAAATGCCCCTAGAATTCATACTGTTAAACTCCCATTGCCAGTCACAACAAGGAACCTACGAGTCGTTAGGTCACTGGACGACTCGTGGACTCCCCTCGTTGCCACTGACAACTTTTTCCCCACTTTTAGAGCTTATTTGACTACTTCACCTAATGATTCATCATGAATCCTAACGGATTGTTTCACCACATGTTACGACACTCTGAAACTCAAGTTTTCAACCATCCATTTCACCCTACGGGACACCTAACGAGATCAAAATGACTCTTTGCCACCACTAGTCATCATCACTAGAAATTTTCTCTTCTTCTACCCCTTCTAGATGATGACTCACTTGATGAGTCATGAAGTGGCACCATGACTTGCCACCCAACTCGTTAAGTCCCCAGGAAGTCCCAAGATTCACCAACTGAGGCACACACGATGGGTCACTTAACGACCCATTGAGTCACACAACGAGTCACTCCACGACTCGTTCTGTGACCTGGTGCAAGTTTTCCTATTTTCTTCATTTCAGTTCCCTGGTTTGATCTTAGGGACTTTTGGGTTGTTACAATATCTCCCCCTTAGGAACATTCATCCTCAAATGTAGAATAAGCATACTGGAAGGTTGGGCAAAGAATTGGAATCCCGAACTAAAGACTGATAACTGATTTTCTGAAGGAGTGACTGACTCTAAACTAAGATAGGCATACTAACTGAGTTGATGTACCTAGGGTGCACATTAAAAACATGAATAGAGCTGATGAGTACGGAACTTAATAGAGTAATGAGAAGGGACTTAATACCTGATGCTGAAGCTGAACTAAAAGAGAATAAATGAGGGTATTTAGCCATCATGTCTGCTTCCGCTTCCCATATAGCTCCCTCAACTAGCTGGTTCCTCCATAAAACCTTTACTGAAGCGACCTCCTTGTTTCTAAGCTTACGAACCTGACAATATAGGATCTGAACTGAAACTTCTTTGTAAGAGAGACTGTCCTTTACACCGAAACTCTCTAGAGGCACTACTGAGGTCGGGTCACCAATACATTTCTTTAATAAGGACACATGGAAGACTGGGTGCAGCGATGCTAACTCTGTAGGCAATTCTAGCTTATAAGCCACATTACCAATACGTCTCAAGATTCTATAAGGGATGATATATCTAGGAGAGAGCTTTCCTTTCTTCTCGAATCTCATCACCCCCTTCATAGGTGATATCTTCAAGTATACCCAATCATCCACAGCAAACTCCAACTCCCTTCTCGTTACATCTGCATATGATTTTTGTAAGCTTTGAGCTGTTTTCAGCCATTCCTTGATAAGTTGAACCTTTTGCATGGCCTCGTGTACTGAATCAGGTCCTATCAAGGTAATTTCACCAACCTCAAACTACCCTATAGGAGACCTACACCTCCAACCATATAATTCCTCAAACGGGGCCATCTGAATACTAGAGTGATAGTTGTTGTTATATGCAAACTCAATAAGAGGTAGGTGATCATCTCAATTGCCCTTGAAGTTGATCACACAAGCTCTTAACATGTCTACCAAAGTATGTATAGTCCACTCAACATGTCCATCCGTTTGTGGATGAAAGGCTGTGCTGAACTTGATATGAGTGCCAAGTCCCTTCTAAAATGACTTCTAGAAATGCGAGGTGAACTGAGTACCTCTATCTGAAATGATGGACAAGGTAACTTTGTGCAGTCCGACTAACTCTAGAACGTATAGCCTAACATAGTCCTCTGCTGAATCTGAGGTCTTAGCCTGTCGGAAGTATGCTGACTTGGTCATTCGGTCTACAATCACCCAAATGGAGTCATGCTACCGACGAGTATGAGGTAGACCTATAATGAAATTCATGTTCACTTCTTCCCACTTCCACGTAGGTATGCTGATATCCTGAGTCATACCCCTAGGTATTTAATGTTTGACTTTAACCTGTTGGCGGTTCGAACACTTAGCTATAAATTCTGCAATGTCCTTCTTCATGCCATTCTACTAATAGATTTCTTGTAAGTCACGGTACATCTTAGTGGCACCTAAATGAATAGAATACCTAGAGTTGTGTGCTTCTGCCAGTATTCGCTGTCTCAAGTTGTCTACATCTGGAACACACAATCTGCCTTGGTAACAAAGTACACCATCTCCACTTTTGGAGAAAGATTTCTCCTATTTTTTGAGAACCGCATCTTTCAGTTTGAGTAGTATGAGGTCTTTATCCTTCTTTGACTTAACCTCTACCACTAGTGAGGATTCTGACCTACTCTGGATTACAACTCCTCCCTCAGCTGAATCAACTAACTGTGCTCCCAATCGAGCTAATCTATGGATATCCTTTACCAGCTCCTTTATGCCCTCTTCAACATGACCAACACTTCCCATAGAAATCCTGCTTAGGGCATCAGCCACCACGTAGGCCTTGCCTGGGTAGTATAGCACACTCATTTCGTAGTCCTTCAACAATTCCAGCCATCTTCTCTGATGGAGATTCAAATCCTTTTGACTAAATACATATTGCAGACTCTTGTGATCGGTGAAGAAATCTAAATGAACCCCATAGAGATAGTGTCTCCAAATCTTTAAAGCAAACACTACCACTACCAACTCAAGATCATGAGTCAGATAGTTCTTCTCATGAACCTTGAGGTGTTTGGAGGCATAATATATTACCTTACCATGCTGCATTAGAACACATCCAAGATAAATTTTGGAGGCATCACAATAGATCACGTCTGAACCTTATGGTAGAGTAAGAACTGGGGCTGTAGTGAGTCAATTCTTCAACTCATGGAAACTCTTTTTGATTCATCAGTCCACTAAAACTGAGTCAATTTGGTCAAAGGGGAGGAGAATCCTTCCACAAACCATCTGTAATAGCTAGCGAGATCCAGGAAACTCTTAATGTCTGTCGGAGAGGTGGGTCTTGGCCAATCCTTGACTACTCTATCTTTTGAGGATCCACTAAATACCCTTTATGGAGACCACATGATTGAGGAAAGCAACTGATTTTAGCCAAAATTCACACTTGTTGAATTTGGCGAATGACTAATAGTCCCCGAGAGTCTGTAAAACTATTCTCAAATCGTCTGCATGCTCCTCCTCTATTCTGGAATAAACCAAGATGTCATCTATAAAGACAATGACGAATATGTCCAGGTACGATTTGAATACCCTGTTCATCAAGTCCATAAAGGCTGCAGGAGCATTAGTTAGTCCAAATGACATTACTACAAATTCATAGTGACCATATCGAGTTCTAGAGGCTATTTTTGGAATGTTATATTCTCTGACCCCGATCTAGTGGTATCTTGATCTGAGATCTATTTCAGAGAAACAACTACTCCCTGAAGCTGATCGAAAAGTCATCAATCCTGGGTAGAGGATACTTGTTCTTAACTATGACTTTGTTCAGTTGACAGTAGTCGATGCATATACTGAGTACCATCTTTTTTTTGCACGAATAAAACTGGGGCACCCCAAGGAGATATGCTGGGCCTGACCAAACCCTTATCTAGAAGGTTTTTCAGTTGTTCCTTCAAATCCTTAAGCTCAGCTGGAGCCATTCTATAAGGAGGAATAGAGATGGGCTGGGTATCTGGAAGGAGGTATATGCCGAAATCTATCACCCGTTCGGGAGGGACTCTGGGAAGATATTCGGGAAAGACGTCAGGAAATTCACTAACAATTGGAACTGACTGAATAGTCAGGGTCTTAGAGCTGGAATCCTTGATCCTAACTAAATGATATATGTAACCCTTTGAGATCATTTTTCTGGCCTTAAGGTAGGATATAAACCGATCCTTAGGTGTTGAAACACTACTCTTCCATTCTAAGACTGGCTCATTAGGAAACTGAAACTTGACAACTCTGGTTCTACAGTCGACTGAAGCATAAAAAGAATGAAACCAGTCCATGCCAAGGATGAGTTCAAAGTCGACCATGTCTAGTTCTACTAGATCAATTGAGGTGACTTTACTCAACACTGTGACCGGACAATTTCTATATACTCAGCTGGCTCTAATTGACTAACGAACCAAAGTAGAAACTGAGAATGGTTCTGAGAGGACTTCCAAACTAATATCAAATTGAATAACAATGTAAGGAGTCACGAAGAAAAGTGTGGCTCCTGGATATAGCAAAGTGTATACATTAATATGGAAAAGGCGCAACATACCAGTAACTACATCAGGTAAGTTCTCCTGATCCTTCCAAGAAGATAGGGCGTAGAAATGATTCTGACGTTGACCGCCACCTGTGCCTGCAGTAGTTCCCTGCTGAGCTGGGCGACCCACCGGGGCTGCTGAGGTAGTAGACTGGACCCTTCACTATCCTGCTGACGGGCACTCTCTCAACTTGTGACCCAGGTGGCCACAACCAAAACAACCCTCTTTTCCCAAATGGCACTCCCTAGGGTGATTCTTTCCATATTTGGGACAGGTTGGAAATGAGCGGTTGCTAGAAACATGACTCTGGGACTAGGAGCCTGATGCTCCACTCCTTCGATCCTTGCGGGACCGGAAAAAGGGGCATTGGCTGATGAGGGTGTTGGAGGTCTCTGCTGTTGCTACTATGGGTGACTACTACAACCTGACCTCTACTGGCCATACTCAAATTTTCCTATCCTTTCCCATTTTTATTCTCTCTCAATCTCCTTCAACTTTTCTACCTCTATCTGCTGGGTATGAATAATGAGGCTGAAGAGATCTACATCTTGGATGAGCATGGCAGTCCTAGTTTCTTTAAGCACCAAATCTGAAACTCCATTAACAAACTTGAGCATATGAGCCCTCAACTCAGCAACCATCTCTGGAGCATATCTCGACAGCTGCGTAAACTTCAATGCATACTCCTCCACTGTCATGTTATTCTACTTCAAGTTCATGAATTCGGCAGCCTTAGCTTCCTCAACTCCCGTGGAAAGAATCTATCAAAGAACGCTGTAACAAACGCGTCCCACTCTACCAGGCCTGTTTCATTTAGTTTCCCTTCCTTCCATTACTTGTACCAAATCTGAGCCACCCCCTTCAACTGGTAGGCAACCAACTCAACATTCTTAGTAGCAGTGACACCCATGATTTGGGTGATTTTCTGGATCTCGCTCACAAACTCCTATGGGTCCTCTTCTACATTAGACCCATGAAAAGCTGGGGGGTTCATTTGTGTGAAATCTTGGTCCCCGGCCGCGACTGCAGACCTATTGGTGTTCACTGTTACCATGACCTGCCGGTTGACCTGGTTGGTCATTAGTTGAGCCAGCATCTGAATAGCGGCCCGGAATTCCACGTGGGACACCTGGTTCTTGAGGAGCTGCGGGAGCTTGTGGGGCGGGATGGTTAGCATTCCTGGTTCTTCTACCATTTCATCACTTGGGAGGCATTGTTATCGCTTAAAAGAATAGAGCATGAGTTAGGAGGACATTTTGGAGATTAGCTTAACGCACGATAAGGATCATGAACAAAAGGGGAAATTTTCCTAGAAACACCTCGTTGCCTCTCCCTAATAAGTGTGGCGCGCTTCAAACCCATGAAAAGTACTCTATTTGACACGACTTTCAGACTTCCTAGGACACTCTAAACCTAGGGCTCTGATACCAAGTTTGTCACGACCTAAGTCTACACCCTAAATGCAATACGGTGCTTAGGGCCACAATTAACCCCAAGCTAACCCATGGCATAACATACTACTGAAATACTAAAAAAAAGCTGTAAGCAAAAGTTTTGAAATCATTACCGAGAAGACTATTTTAATCAACAACATCAAATAATATACTAAACTACTAACTTTGTCTAAAAGCCAACTAAAAAACTAGTGAGTTGAAGGGACAAGTCCCCAGCTAACTCTAAGGTCTGAAACTAGTAACAAAATACAATAGCTAGAAAATAAACATTCGACCCTCAACAAATAAGGATTCACTATGGAGGTCTGCTAAACATCATTGGAGAAAGACTACTGACGGTGCTGAGTCTGAGAACCTGCGCCTATATCATAAGACGATACAGTGTAGAAGGTATGCATCAGTACTTTGAATGTACTGAGTAAGTGAAATAAGAAGTAAATTTAAAGATACTGAAAATCTACAATTGAACTGACAAAACATGCAATGACCATAACTAGAATCATAAATACTGAAAGCATCTTAAAAGCTGATAATGCTGTAAGTACTAATAACTATCTGAAGGTCATATGTAGACCTAGAAAACTGAAAGACTATGACTGCACTAGACTGAGTTGTACTGTACCATACTGTAGGAGAATTATAACCGACATGTAACCACGTGAGCTATACGTGGAGTCCGATGTATACCTCCTATCGGAGAAGGCCCACTATACCTTGCCACGGTATAGTAGCTGAACTGGGTGATCACTGTCTGATGCCAATTCTGGCTATTAACCTACAACGGAAACGTAGTTCAAGGAAGTTGGGTGCGCTGAACCCCAACCTACTTGGTTCTAAGTTCTACTCCCACTGGAAATCCTAATTTTGACTAACTAGGTTGATAGCTCAAAACTATTGTCCTAAGACCTAAGCTAGGAATACTTATTTGGAAGTACCGTGAGAGTATGAAGGACCTAATAACTAAAGGCTAAGTGTTCTAAGACTGGTTAGAGCTTCTTTATCTGAAAACATCGTAACCTTCTAAAGAATAACCAGATGACTGATGACTGAGACTATAGAGTTTCAATGAATTCCTTAAGAGACTGAATGTAGTCAAACTGATCATATGACATTTTTGTAAGGCACTCAAAGAGCTAAGTACTAATTGAGATTGAAAAAGTAATAAGCTAACTATTGTTCTCATAACTGTACTATCATGGTGATTTAAAGAACTATCAAAATCAAGAGACTTTCGTATCTGGACAATTATGCAAGACTCTTTCAAGTACATTTCAAGATTTCACAAGAATCATGGAAAGAAGGAAGATTCATAATCTAACTGAAGAACAACCCTAACCTTGATCTTTAGAGAACTAGAATTGATAGGGTTTCTGTAAGAGTTTTGGGGCACAAGGGAAGAGCAATTCCCTTGTTGAAATCCCACATAGAGAAGGATCCTTGAGAAAGTCCTTGAGAATCTAATAAGAAAGATTGGATGCCCTAGCTTGCTCTGAGAAGTCTATGCCTTTTCCTTGTAATGTTTCAGAGAGATTTTGAGAGAAGTGAGGGAGAAATAATGATTAACTTTCTTTAACCCCTACTAATTTACCCCAAAATGATGTAGTTTAGGAGTTAAAACAATAGGAAGTTACAAAAATGTCACAGCCCGAATATAGGCTCGGATCGAGACACGGGACAAGGAACCCCGAGGGATTATGAGAAGACCCATGGCATGAACACCCAACTAACTCAATCAATAAATGGGGAAGATTAAACATACATAACATAGCGAAAGTCTAAAAATAATATGAAACCTGAGATACATCACATGAGTTTAAAGCTGAATATAAACTATGTCCGAGAAAGCCTCTATCACTGATGAGTTGATGGGACAAGACCCTAACTAACTCTCTAAAACTAAAACTGAAATATACCAATATATCTGAATAAAAGAGGGGCCCTCGACAGATGAGGACTCACCAACAGAGACTGATTCTATTCCGAAAGTTGACTAGGGTCGAGGATGAATCTGAGTATCGGAGCCTGTATCATGAAATGATACATCATAAAGTATGCGATTAGCACATGGAATGTACTGAGTATGCAAGGTAAGTAACATAAATATCATAATGCAACATAGGGCTCATGGTTTCAAAACATTCATAAATCATTCATAATCATGCTCACGAGAGAAAAGCTTATTAAACATGACTTGAGCAAAAATATATAATCATAATCGTACTTAAATCATGAGGAACAGTGGGAGATTCTTATAACCGACATACCCCATCTGAGCACACATGGAGCCCGACCTGTAAACCCTTAGTTGGGAGGGTGTTCGTACCTTGACAAGGGTAGAGCCATGAAAGGGCGTGATACCACTCATGAAAGGCCCATTTGGACAAAGGGGACAGTCTCAAGGGAGGTCCCATCGTGACCTACAGTGGCATGTAGTTCTGTGATTCGGGGAAAAACCTGGGCCCCGAACCCACTCAGTGTTAAATACTACTCCCAAAACATATATAGTGCTCATAGGATAATATACATGAAATTCATGTGCTAGTTAAATCATGATAATGATAAACATGTTTGAAAATACGTGTACTAGCCATGAAGTAAGGTCCGTGAGTCGGCATAATCACAAATTCATAAATCATGAGATTTATACATTCTTGTAAGTTATTTGTACTTGATAGTAATAAATCATGATGAGAATTTAAGAGAAATCATATCATAAATCATAAATCATAGTGGGATAATGAGGATCAAGATCATAATGAGATAGTAATTTGATTTTTTCATAAAAACATGCATAATTGGGCATAATTTGATTTAAATCTGAACCTATGAATTTATATTCAAAATAGTTATAAAATCTTTCCATAGATCATGAAACATGATTTAATTCATGAAAGGAATTGACCCATAGATAGATCATAGAGAAAATCACAAGAATTAGATTAAACCCCATACATCATGAAACTTGAATTGTAGAAGTAGAATCTCATGGAATTGATAGAACTTTGGCAATGAGAGTGGGAGGAACTCTCATTTATAGCCTCACATACCTGGGTAGATTGATTTTTCCCTCTTCCTTGAACACCCAAAAGAAATTGAATAAGAATTGATGGATTTAAGCTTTGATCACCTCAAAGAGCCTCCTAGTCTTGCATTCATGGAATGGTATGGATTAGGATATGTTTTACTCTTTAAAAACCCACTTAAATGAGCTTAAAACGACGTAGTTTAGGCCTTAGGACCATAGGAATTACGTAAAAACCCTTACTAACTTCGCAGAAAATAACTGACTGCCATTCCCAATGAGTCGTCACTATGGACCATGACTCATGGCCTTCAGTCGTCGAGTGCATTGCCTATATTTCCTCAACGGGTCCCCATGAGGGACCTAATGGACCATGGTTGGTGACCATGACTCGTGGTCACCCCTCATGGTATCCACTGTCCAAAAGAAACATTATCCCTTGAACAACCTTGACCATAGCTGACTCAATGAGTTGTGGGGTCTGACCATAACTCGTGGTCACGCCCGTGGTGACTTCCAATCAAAATTTCCAAAACTTAAGACCAGGACCTCACAATGAGTCACCTAACGACTCGTGGTCAACCCCACGGGTCGAGTAACGACCCGTTCTATGACCTGGTATAGATTTTTTAGTTTTTCTCCATTTCAACTCCTAGGTCTGATCTTAGGGCTTTCGGGGCATTAAAAAAATGTCCTTGGAATTAGGATAGTTAAATTTCCACTGACAATCACCACGAGGGACCTAATGATTCGTTAGGTCACTAGACGACTCGTGGTCTCCCCTCGTTGCCACTGGCAACTTTTCCCCCTTTTCAGAGCTTATTTGACTACTTCACCTAATGATTCATCATGACTCCTAACGGGTCATTTCACCACATATTATGAAAATTTGAAACTCAAATTTTCAACCATCTTTCTCACCCCCGAGACACCTAACGACTCGTTAGGTGTCAAAATGACTCGTCGCCACCATTCGTCATCATCATTGGAAATTTTCTCTTTTTCCACCCCTCTGAAGACTCACTTGACGAGTAGTGAAGTGACAACACGACTTGTCACCCAACTTGTTAAGTCCCTAGGAAATCCCAATATTCACCAACTAAGGCACACACGAGGGGTCACTTAATGACCAGTCGAGTTACATAACGAGTCACACCACGACTCGTTCTGTGACCTGGTGCAGGTTTTCCTGTTTTCTTTATTTCAGTTCCTGGTTTGATCTTAGGAACTTTAGAGATGTTACACTAGGTGTATAGATATGCATACACAGATAGGTATGATATGATATGCATGTGATAGGTGATATGATATGCATGTGGCTGGGTGTACGGATGATGAGGTTCTAAGTGTAACAAAGATCAATATAGGTATGTGATGAGATACATACGACTGGTTGATAGGGATTTGTAATAGGTACGGTACTGAGATGGGTACAGAAATGGCACTATGAGTATATAGGCATCAGATGATATGATATATTGAGACAGGTTCCTGTATTTGTGTATCCTGCGTGTTCTTAAAATTGTCATATGATTTTGTATTGCTATGTGAAACCCTTGATGATTGATTTACTTAACTGTGATATATGGATGATTGCATTCTAACTTGTTGATTAAGCTAGTTATGTGTGTTGCTGTGTTGATCCTGGTTGTGAAAATAATTATAATAAAGTAAGGGAAAAAGAGTGGTTAGTCATGACAAGATGAATAAAAGAATGTTTAAATTAATTAGTGTGACATGGTTACAATTGTTGATAATTATTAAGTATGTGTAGATAAATGGACTGTTAGAAATCATGTGATCAGTAGAATTGAGTTACTTCCTAAGACAGTACTGCTGTAGTGGCATTACTACCGCTGCAGCGAAACCGCGACAGTAGTCAAGTTACCGCCACACCGAGGCCTAAATAATGTGCATGCCATCCTTTGTGCTAAGCTTGATAGAGAAATACGGATGCACAATTAAATAATTGTCGTAAATGAATAATCAAGAAATTATCTTGATAAATTGTTGAGTGGTTGTTTAAATTAAATTATTGACTGCATATTAATTTTACGCTGTTGTGTAAACTAATTGTAGTCGGACAATGATGCCTACTGGTACGTGTGGTGTACTGATACTACTCTTTCTATACCTTTTCTAGGTGTAGGCTGTGGCAGGTTGAAGTTTCATGATTGATGTGGCCTACTTAGCATCAGCTTTCACATTTTTTTGGCTAGCGAAGCTATCTTTTTTTTATTTAGCGGTGTTCCGTTTAGAACTCTTGTACCTATCTAGACTAGATCTTGGGAGAGTCATGGTTTGGGAAATTTTTTGTATATTTCAAAATATTGTTGATTCGTGTAAATTAATGAGAATTTCAGGTATTTTATGTAATGTTACAAAAAGGGTTCTCCTATCGAGCTAGAGCTGATGTAGGTGCCTGCGTGATCCACCAATTTGGGGTTATGAAAAGTTGGTATCAGAGCGTCTAGGTTTCTAGTCTCACAAGTACAAGAGCAATTCCAAGTAGACTCCTGTGGATTGGTGGGTCTCACAATTACAAGAGCAATGCCAAGTAGACTCCTGCAGATTGGTGTGTAGATGTCCACATCTAATCTTCGGGAAGCTATAAGGTATCTAGAAAGTTCTCACTTTATTCTTTCCTATCGTGCCGTTCGAGAGTGTCGATTACCTGGGATGTGTTTTATTGGTATCTGGAGGATTTTAATTGGTATCTCAACGGGCTCAATTGGTATCTGTAATATTCCAGTTGTTATTTTAATGGGCTTAATTGGTATCTATAAGATTCCAATTGGTATCTGACAATGTAGCCATGTTGATGTGTGAATTTTATGCTGAAGTATGAAATGTTAGTGATAGTGAAGTATAATAATGGTGGCAAAGGGAGATCAATATTGACCAGAGGGATGAATATCCCTATTTGTGTTCTGCTTAGTGAGTTTCGCTGTAGCAATGTGTGTCTCGCCCTAGTGGATTTACTATTGCAAGAAGTGGACCGCCATAGCGGGTTCGCTGCAGCGAAAAGGTGATCGCTGCAGCGGATGACTGCTAGACAGAATCCAATCCCCCTATTTTGGAAGATTTTTTAATTATGTCAAAGACGGTGAATTGAGCATATATGTATATGAGAACAACGATTGATATAAACATGGGACCAAAACATGGCCATTGTTAATCGAATTTCCTAATGGACACCTATACCCAAAAAATAGAGAAAAATGGAAAATCATCCAATAAAAAGCAAAAAGAGAAATTATTCGGCAGTTAGCCCTTCGAGAGTAAAGAAATATTTTAGCTAAAGGGGGATATCGGGAGGGAAATACATTGTGACCATGACTAGATGAAGGCCTCATCGTTGTCATCCCCCTGGTCACTGGCCTCCTCATCCTCGCCACCACTGATGAAGGAGTACTCTAGGATATCTCTCGGGAACAATTGGGGTACCCTGGGGCTTAGAAGGAGCGTGCGATAGATCTTCTTCATCCCCTTCCACATGCAAACAAAAAGCTAGTCCCAAAATCATCTTGCCTTCTTCTCCTTTCCGTTTTCGTGGAAAAGCACCACTGGAGCGGCCAGGTCTATTCCAATGATATATCCGACATTTTAATTCCTATGAGGGTCAAAAATATCCCGAGTACCTGATAAAGAGAGCCTTATGGAGGAAGGTGATAACATGGGGGTTGCATGAGTAATATGTGATGTGGGTTACAGTTGAGGAATGCGGGAGACCTAGGATGTAATGGCTCAATTCGAGTGTGAAAATAACTAGTAGAAATGGTATACATGGGACTCTTTCATAGTTAGGGATGTAAGGGTAGTAAAATTAAATTCGTGTGTAATGTCCATGTAGTATGCTTATTAGCATTGTAGGACCTCGAAAATAGGGTCTGGCAAAATTTTGGTTAAGTCCGACAGTGATAACGGTAAGACCGTGGTAGAAAGTGTACAACCATAATTATGACCCTGCACGGATTTGGGACTGTGATGAGATTGTCAACCTTGCATATTGTGTGAGGCCATTCGGGGATGAACGGTTGTTTAATTGGTATCTGATGTAACGACCCCTCCAATCGCTATAGAGTCTCGATGACATTGGCGTAAGGATTTAAAATTTTGCGGGTCTAGATTACGTTTTTTTGAATAAGAGATTACTTTATTAATTTACTTGATGAGTTGATTCAAAATCCTCGACAGTAGGACAGTCGTGGAAAAGGATCCTTCGCTGTAGCGGGACCATTGTAGTGGAAGAAAACTGCTGCAGTGGATGACGTGAGGTAGAAAGTCAGTTTAAGCCAGAATAATTTAGCCCATTATTCTGAGGCACGAATTGTGAGAGAAGAAGGGAGATTTTCTAAGGGCTAAACAGTTTCTCTTTCCCAAGGTATGAGTTCTAGCTCTTTCTTTTCCTCATTTGATACCCTAACACCCAGAATCAAAGATAGTCTCAGATGGTGAGTTCCTAGCTAAGAACCCTAGGTTTTTCGAAAACTAGGTCTAGGGTTCTGGGAATGATTAGGTGTTGATTCCTAATCATAAAAGTGGTAAATTAACACTTTATAGGGTGAATGTAATTATAGAACATTATTTTGGTGATAGTTCGAGACCTAGAATTCAGTGAATTTGTAACCCTTAACCTTGAAAAATCTTCTTTAAGAGGGTTAGAGGAGTAAAAACTCCATAAAGTAGGTTGGAATGATCATTATAGATTTGGGTTATGATAATTTAGCTTGTGATTATCAAATTAGATTGTAAGCAACGAGTAGAATAGAGTGGGTTGAGTTCTCAAACCCTTGAATCAAAGAAGTAGCGTATTGATTGATTTCTTAATATCTTATTTCTAGACTTTGCATGTTCGAAGGCATTGAGAAAAGGCAAAGCTCCCATGGAGTAGCTACATGTTCCAGTTCTAGCGATCCAGGTAGGTTATGGCTTACCTTTATGCTGGACTAAGATTAATGAATCATATACGTTTGTACTATTGATGTACAATCGATGAGGGTAGAGGGATCATAAAATATGATGACTTGATGTAATACTTGCATGACATAACTATGAATTGGAGGATTAATCCTAGGTATGAGAATGTGTGGGAAAGTAGAACCTAATGATGATTAAGAATGGGGGGTGCACTCTTAATGTGATGTTCTTGACTAGTACTCTTGATTGGATATTCTTGATAATGTGTCCATGCTGTTATGATATTGGTAGTGGATTTTTGAGGTGATATTCTTGATTGCAGGTTTTGATGACATATGATTGTAGTTGTTCTTGATCGTATATTTTGATGGTGTATTTGATGGTATATATTATGAATATATCTTTGTGCATGTGTTGTATAAAAGGAGAGGAACAAGAAAGAAGCAAGGTGAATAAACCTAATAGGGTTATGTGAACTTGTTGGTGCCCTTTTATATGCCATGAATGAGAAGGTGAATTGGTGAAGTAAATTAACTAGCTTAGAACGAATCTAAGGTAAGGAAAGAACAAGTAAATGTAAAAATCCATAGTTAACCAGGTTGAGTGATTTAGACTCAATTTTATCTAATTAATCTTATGTATTGATGAATTGACTTAAGAAAATTAGAAATACTAAGGGGGGAAAATTTGACCCGAATAAACTGCCTTAAAATGAAAAGTCACATAACTAAGGCAATACAATAAGGTTAAAAGAACCTGAATGAATGATTGGTCCCTAGGTAATAAGAGGGCTGGTAAATTTATCTTGAGGAATTGTGAATAATATCTTTACGATAGCTTGGTTGTGAATTTTTCTTGAAGCGGGACTACATATTTAATAATTGATAACTAATAAATTAAAGAGTACCGGTATAGGAAGAATCACTTCTTAAACTAGATAACTGGTGAATGTGGTGAGTTATGGGTATAACTATGGGTCTTCGTGCCTTGATCGTGTATAATAATGTTGATATCTTTTATAATTGTAGATGAGGTTTGAGAATCTCAATGAGATAATTTTGATGGTGAGAGTTAAGGGTAATTGAGATAAACAATGTGTGCTTATGCAGTTTCATAAATGTTGACCTAATGAAATACTTGATGAACTGTGCTGATGATTATTGAGTTATATACCTTGTTGAGTGGTCACCTGAGTTGACTGAGAGAAACTGCATGATAAATATGCAGCTTATTGTTGATTTATTACTTCTTTCTAAATGGCCACATGAGTTGACAAAGTATAATGTATGAACGCTATGCTGAGGATTAGTGGTTGATAAATGGGTTTGCCTGAGTTGTCATATGAGTTAACTGGTTGATATTAGGTTGTATATGTTGATGAGTGAGGGATAATAGATTCTTATCCTGTGGTGAACATGAATGAGATTGCTGGTATACCTTACCCTGAGATGAGAGGCTTGTGTCCAAGGTGAGCATCCGGATGAGTGGATTTGTGTGTGTATGAGTACTTGAATATAAGTGGCTCATGACCGAGGTGAACATCCAGGTGAGTAGTATGAATGGATACACAGATATGTACGACTAAATATTCATACGACTGGGTGTATGGATGTGGGTAAACAGACAGGTATGATGAGAGCTTCATACGGCTGGGTGTAAAGTACATGGATTTCTAGAGTCCCCTGTAGGTCATGACTGGAAGGATAGAAATAAGTCCCTCTGGCATGTGTGTACAGTGATGTCATGGAGGTGTATGCCTGACATTTCACCAATAATTCGATTGTGACACATAGATTTGTACAGGTATGATATGATGTTCATACGACTGGGAGTACAAGTAAGAGTACAAAGATGGGTATGATTGTTATATCCATATAGCTGGGTGTACAGATATGCATACGCAGACATGTATGGTATGATATGCATATGGATAGGTGTACAAATGATGAGGTCCTAAGTGTAACATAGATCGGTACAGGTCTGTGATGAGATACATACAATTGGGTGATAGGGATCTGTAATAGGTACGATACTGAGAGTGAGTACAAAAATGACACTATGAGTGTGCAGGCATCACATGATATGATATATTGAGACAAGTTCTTATATTTGTGTATCCTACATGTTCTTAAAATTGTTGTATGATTTTGTATTGCTATGTGAAACCCTTGATGATTGATTTATTTAACTGTGATATATGGATGATTGCATTCTAAATTGTTGATTGATCTGGCTATGTGTGTTATTGTGTTGATCCTAGCTGTGAAAATAATTATAGTAAAATAAGGGATAAAGAGTGGTAGTCGTGCTAAGATGAATAAAAGAATGTTTAAATTAATTAGTGTGACATGGTTACAGTTGTTGATGATTATTAAGTATGCGTAGATAAATGGATTATTGGAAATCATGTGATCAATGGAATTGTGTTACTGCCTAAGATAGTACCACTACAACGACATTACTACCGTTGCGGTGAGACTGCTGCAGCGATGCCTAACAGTGTGCAGGACAGCCTTTGTGGCTAAGATGGATAGAGAAATATAGATTCATGGTTAAATACCTGTCGTAAATGAAGAGTAAAGAGGTTGTCTTGATAAATTATTGAGTGGTTGTTTAAACTGAATTATTGATTACATATTAATTTTATGTTGTTGCGTAAACTAATTGTAGTTGGCCGATGATGTCTACCAGTACGTGTGGTGTACTGATACTATTTTTTCTACACATGTTTTGGGTGTATGTTGTGGCAGGTTGAAGTTTCATGATTAATATGGCGGACTCAGCATCAGCTTCCGCATTTTCTCCACTAGCAAAGTTGTGTCTTTATTTTATTGGTATTAGAGCTCTTGTACCTGTCTGGACTAGATCTTGAGAGAGTCAAGATTTGGAGAAATTATTGTTCATATTTTGAAATATTATTGATTTGTGTAAATTAATGAGAATTTTGGGTATTTTATGTAATGTTTCGAAAAGGGTTCTCCTATCGAGCTAGAGTCGATGTAGGTGCCCACGCGATCCCCCAATTTGGAGTCGTGACATGGACTTGCTATGATGACCAAGGCCTCACTATGGTAAAATATGGTATCTCATCAACCAATTCTATGGAGACACTCCAACCACTATAGTGGTCTCACTGCAACAACATCCCACCGTTGCAGCGGTGCCCTGTTAACCAGTAGCTTGGTAAAACTACACATTTTTTCATTCCAAAATACAAGTATTTCATCAAGACATCACAACACAATATCAGTTTTTAAATCTCCCATCCTTGAGTTTCATTAGCTTATTTTCATTATGGAGACTGTAACAGGGTATTACGGCCCTAACCACCCCATAACGACTGGATGAATTGCTACATCAGATACTAGTTAAACCATCATTCATCCCCGAACTGCAAGATGGAAAACAAGTAAAGGAATACCTGAATAAGAGAATGACTAAGGATACTTGCTACGCAAATCTAATTCAGTCTCCTAATTGGCCTCCTCCACAGGATGATTCTTCTACTGGACCTTCACAGATGCGATCTCCTTGGATCTCAGCTTTCGGACCTTCCTATCCAAGATATATGACAGACTTTCAGCAATTAAGACTAAATCCTAGTGAATAATATATGTATCATCACCGTGGTACTTCTTCAACATAGAAACATGAAACACCAGGTGAACTTTGGACAAGCCTAGAAGCAAAGCCAATTCATAGCTACCTCCCCCACATGTCTCAATTCCTCAAATAGACCAATGTACCTTGGACTAGGCTTCCCTCGCTTTCCAAACCTCATCACACCCTTCATAGGTGAAACTTTGAGCAAAACTTTCTTTTCCACCATAAAATCCATATCTTGAACCTTTGGATCAACATATTTTTTTTGCCTATTTTAGGTAGCCAAGAGTTTCTCCTGAATCATTTTAACCTTTTCTAAGGATTCCTTTAACAGGTCAGTACCCTATGGTCTTACCTCAAAGCCATCAAACTAAACAATAGGAGATCTATATCTCCTCCCATAAAAAGCCTCAAATGGAGCCATATTAATACTCGGATGATAGCTATTATTATATGCAAACTTTGGTTAAGGTAAAAACTGGTCCCAATGCCGACCAAAGTCTATCATACAAGTGCAAAGTATATCTATAACACTTAAATCGTCTGCTTAGGCTTCTCATTGGCCTGAGGATGAAATGTCATACTCAATTCCAGCCTAGTACCCAACTCAGCCTGCAAGGTTCTCCAAAAGTTAGATATGAACTGCATGCCTCTATCCAAGATAATAGAAATCGAGACCCCGTGCAACTGAACAACCTCTATAATGTACAATCTATCTAGCTTCTCTGCATTATAAGTCACTTGAACCAATATAAAATGTGCAGACTTAGTCAACCTGTCCACAATCACCCATTTAGAGTCAAATTTGGTTAAGATTTTTGGAAGGCCTACTACAAAGTCTATAGCTATCCTCTCCAACTTCCATTCAAGAATGGGCATTCTCTGAAGTGTTCCTACGATCCTCTGTTTCTCATACTTCACTTGTTGAATATTTAAACACTGGGCAACAAAATCCATAATATTACACTTCATTCTCCCCCACTAATAGTGCTGCTTCAGGTCACGATACATCTTGATGGCACTAGGATGTAGATTATCTCGAACTGTGAGCCTATGATAGGATTGTCTTAGTTAGATCATCAACAAGGAGAACACATACACGCATTTTGATCCTCAGGACACCCTCATTATTGATCACAACTTCCTTGGCTTCTTCCCACAAGACTTTATCATGGATTTTGCTCAACTCGGCATCCTCAAACTATCTAGCCTTAATCTACTCCAGAAAGGACGAACTTGCCTCCACGCTATCCAATATTCTAACACATTCAAACAATTTAAGTCTCATGAAACTATTAGCTATAGTTTGAACTTCTCTTGCCAACATACGCTTTATGGCCTCCAAACAAGCCTGACTGCCCATACTATAAGATTTTCTTCTCTAAGAATTAGCCATCATATTTTCCTTACGTGGATGATATAAAATAGTGATATCATAGACATTGAGCAGCTCCATCCACCTCCGCTGCCTCAGGTTAAGATCTCTCTAGATAAACACATGTTGCAAACTGCGGTGGTCAGTATATACCTAATAACGGACACCATAGACATAGTGCCTCCAAATCTTTATAGAAAACACCACCACGACCATCTCCAATTCATGCATAGGATAGTTCTTTTAACGTACCTTAAATTTCCTAGACGCATACAGAATGACCTTCTTATCCTACATCAAAATAGCACCCAAACTAGAATGTGAAGTATCACAATGAATTACAAAATCCTTACCATCCACAAGCAATGCTAGAGTAGGGGTTGTAGTTAGCAGAGTCTTGTGCTTTTGAAAGCTCTGTTCACACTCTTTTAACCATTGAAATGATACATCTTTCTACATCAACTGAGTTAACTAAGAAGAAATAGAGGCAAACCCCATCACAAACTAATAGTAGTAGCGGGCTAACCCCATAAAGCTGTGGATTTCTACCACCGAAGGGCCTAGACTATCCCTTAGCTGCCTCCACCTTCTATGGATCAACTATAGTCTCTTCCTTTGAAATCACGTGCCCCAAAAAAGACATAGATGCTGCCAGAACTCATATTTTAAGAATTTAGCATATAGTTGATTTTCTCTCAATAACCCCAGAATAATCCTCAAATAATTTTCATGCTCCTTCTTACTCCTCAAATAAACTAGTATATCATCAATAAAATAAAATTACGAATGAATACAAGTACGGTTTACACACACTATTCGTTAAACTCATGAAAACAAATGGAGCATTAGAAAGCTCAAAAGACAACCAAAAACTTGTAGTGCCCATACTTGGTTCGAAAAGCCGTCTTAGGAATGTCCTCAACTCAAATATTTAGCTGATGATACTGTAACCTCAAGTCAATCTTCGAGAAGATTGAAGCACCCAGAAGATGGTTAAACAAGTCATCAATCTATGAAAGAGGGTACTTACTCCAGATGGTGACCTTGTTCAACTAACGGTAGTCAATGCACATATGCATATTTCTATCCTTCTTCTTTGAAAACAACACAGGAGAACCCTGATGTGCTATGAGTTTAAAGCAGTTCGTCGCTTAAAACTGAGAAATTAGCTTGGACATAAGCATGTTTATATGAATGTGAGGTACTTTTACTTTGATTTCAAGTAAAATAGGTTTTAGAGCAAAAATATGCAAAAGAGACATAAAAGTGCGGAAAATCAGCCAAGTACAAGTCTTATACGAGCCGTATCTTGATTGTATGAGTCGTACTGAGAATCATGGTGAAAATTAGAAGGATGGATTAAGAGGAAAGCAACATATGGCTCTCAATATGAGCCGTACTAAGATA
The DNA here is from genome assembly GCA_018107945.1 of Datura stramonium. NCBI lineage: Eukaryota > Viridiplantae > Streptophyta > Magnoliopsida > Solanales > Solanaceae > Datura > Datura stramonium. The sequence continues at coordinate 67,559 of JACEIK010000864.1, forward strand.
ATACGAGCCATAACTGGAGTTTTGGTATTCTTAGAGAAATTTGCACAAGGCAGTCTCTTGGTATGGGTGGAACCCACGGATCATAGCAACCACATACGATCCGTACCATGATCCATGGTGAGATTCAAGTGATTCTTCAATAATTTGTAGAACTCCATATACAAAAAGCAGTATGAGTCATAGGAGGAAGGTACGAGGCATACCACAACACTCGTGGAAAACTTCAGAAGATGTCAGAGTTCTCAGGGCCAAACCATGGATGCATTATACGATTCGTAAGACTGCAGTACGAGTTGTACCAGCCTGCCAACACTTAGAAAAATCTGCAATAGCTAAGGATGTACGATAAGTAGGTATAGATTTGTTCGTCAAGGGCAGTCAGAGTCTGGTGGCAGTTCTCGAACAGTAGATTCCCCGCAGCAGAGAAGGGGAGAGCAGAGCAGATTCACACCCCCA